>CATIWR010258340.1:0-17765 GCA_949677035.1 Omphalea diandra | reverse complement strand
ATAATTTTAATTTTTTAATAATAAATTTCAAATAAAATTTAAAATTTATCTTTTTGGTAACTTTATTGATATAAAATTTTAAATATAAAAAATTATAAATGTGTTACTTATTTTTTTTATTATAAAAAATTTTATTATGAGTTAATTTTATTTCATTATTTATATGATCATAAAAAATATTAGATCATAATATTTTAATTATTTTTTAGGAAATATTTTAAATTTAAAACTTTAATTATATTTTAAGAAATATATTTACTAATTGTATGGTAATTTTAATAAACCGATTAAATTTTTATTATTTAATATTTTTATATTTGTATTAGAAAAATATTACTTTCATGTTTCATATGATATTTAATATATATTTAATTTGATTTTAGTTGAACTATGGATCAAATTCCTATTAAATCTCTAACTATTGACACAGCCAGATTTTAAAACTTTAGTAAGAATTTATTTTCTTTTGAAAAAAATATGTAAATTATTTTTTACAAATTAATATTTCATAATTACTTGCAAACAATGATTGTCCTTTGGCATGATCAATTCTGACATGACCTCCCTTCGTCTCCTCATGTATTGGGTGCAAATTTTCTCCTACGTGATGAACTTGGTAACTTCAGAAAAATATATTAGATGTGGAATGTTCTTAATATGAGAGGAGCTTTTTCTCACAACTATTAGTAAGTTAGTCATTTACGACTCACATCAGACACCAAAATTATTATTATGATAATAATATCATAAAGGGTCTATAAAAAGCACAATTTATATGTTTAACGGATCATATCCGAGACATTAACGTCTTATATACATTACTCTTGCCATCAAAGTAAGAGGTCATTTGCGGTTTAACCCATATTGATTAGCTAACTTGGCTCATATTGATTAGACTGATTATCACATTATTAATTTATTTTATGTTGGCTAAGCTGATTTAGAAATGGCAACAAAATGGGGGCCTTCCTCCATTCCTGCCTCACCCATTCTGACGAGGGGATTTTCTTTCATCCTTGCAGTCTATTTCTTATTCTATTAATTTTTTAAAATTATTTTATTATAAATTTAATTATATTACTTGTAAAAAATATTATACATTATATATAAATATGAAACACATAATTACATGCAAATATATGTATAATGTATATCTCTATCAAAATAAAAACCTAAAAAACATATGTATATATATTCGAGTAAAATGAAATATAATGAAATATGTAAACCTATCCCTTATCCATGGTGAAAAGGAACGAATTGGCATTATAGGCTGATTATCAGTAAGAAGATGAGTCTGGATTTCAACATCCAATCTTCTATCCCAGAAAACTATAATTAAAAAAAAAAAAAAAAATAACTTCCTGATAAATTCAGTTCATGGTAGACTATAGACACATGCATGCAAATAGTTTATTGATGAACAAATAGAGACAAAATTCCCTGAATAATTTGATTTTACAAGAGATAAAATTGAATTTTCTTGCTTATATATATATATATATATATATTTAACATTCATATGAGATGGAACTTAAATGTATGATAGAGGTCACCCTCATACGAAGGGTGAATGCATCTTGATACTCTTGTATTACATCTACGTCTGCTATTAAACCCGCACATTTTTATTTGTCATTATTAAGTACTCAAACTTTTTATTTTTAGCTGATTTCATCCTTTTTTTACAACTCCTTTATGACCGTATTAATGTAAAAAATATATATTTTTTAAGAGATTTCAAGTATATTCCAGATATCAAGTATATTATTTTTTTTTGAAAAGATACTTATATATTTAAAATTATCCAAATATATATAAAATTATTACTTAGAATTATATATAGAATTATCTTAAATATATTCTTCACATAAATAATAATTATAAAGTACTCTACACTACACTCTTGTCTAAAATCATTTTTCTTGTTATAGTAATATAATAAATTTTTTATATGTTATTATATTTTTTTTATAATTTTATTTATTTAATTTTTGGTAAAGCATATCAAAGACAAAACTTAGTCTTATTATTAAATATATTTCATATACTATTTTTTTCATATTTTCTTAAAAATTGAAAAACTAATGCTCAATTAGGGAAGCACTAGTGCTCAAACATGCATTAGAAAATTTATAATATTTGATACTTATATATTCAAAATTTTTTCTTTATTATTTAAAAAGAGATTTACTTTTATTATATGCTAATTACATTCGATGCGTTAAAGAATAATATGCTTAAATTAATTTCTTAAATAGAGATAATTATTTGCAATTTAAATAGGGTTATTTTTATCAAAATTTTATTATTCTCTTTTATTTGATGATATGATATTATAGATTATGACGATTTTAAATTTTATTATAAAGTACTATAGGATAATTGATTCATTAATATTGAATATCTTATTAGGATAATATTATGAGAATAGTTGATTTTTTGAGCCTATTTAAAATATTTAAAATTCAAATCCGATTAAATTTGGATCAAATGAAAAAATAGGAAAATTACTAGATATTTAATTTATATTGATAATTTAGTAATTTGATTGTTGAATATCTATTATATCCTATGAGAAATTAAAAATATAAATATAATTTTAATATTTTTAATTGAAATAATGCTCCCTTTATTTGATTAAAAAATATTATTTCTATAATCTTTTAAACGTTTAACACATTGAGAAAAATCAATCAACAAACAATAATTTTTTGATAAAAAATAATTTATTTTTAAAGAAAAATTTCTCTTTCTTAAATTCAAAATATATTTTAAAATTTTATAAAAATTTTCAAAATAAAAATTTAAATCATATAAATATATAGAAATGAGAGATTAATAGTAAAAATGATGATAGTACAAAAGACAAAAGTATGAAATAATGATAGTATAAAGGATAAAAGCACAAAAAACTTATCATGTTTTTTCTTTCACGCATATTTAACAACGCATGTATGCACTCACTAATTTATCGTAAAACTATTATTAAAAAATGCAATTAGCTAAAAATAAAAATTTAAAGACTTAATGTCGACGAATAAAAGTGCATAGACTCAATAGCAAAAATGAGTATAATACAGAGGTCTCGTGATATATTTAGCCCTCATATGAATGTTAGTGTACTTATGCCACATTGGTGTTGATGTATAAACGCATTATCAATCACTTTGTAGCAATTGTCATACACAAAAATGGGAGAGCGTACCTGAGATAATTTCTGTCAATAACTTTATCTATTAATTAGATAAGTACCACGCACCGTGCATAATGCTAATTTTATATTGTCTTTGCCTTGCAATTATATAGATATAAATAGTTCACATGTTAATATCTCATTTCTCCTCCAAATTATTCTGTGACCATAAACTCATAGCATTTATGTATATAAGGAATACTAAAATTTTATTTATAAAAAAACACACTGTACATAATAAAACAGCGTTGCTTCAATTAAAAAAAATAAAGATGGTAAGAAGAGGCAGGGAGGATATTTTCCCTATATGATTGGGAGAGGATTTATGTATTGATGTGCATGACAAAAATATCACTATTTTTTTTTTTAAACTTATGAAAGTACTTTCAAATCAATTTACATATTAACGAGTTTAAATCTCTTTTGAAATGATATTTTATATCAATATAATGTTATTTAATAATATTTATTATCAACACTATTATTTTTTTAAATCTATTCAAACGCTATCCTTTTCAAAGTTGTAAGAAAATCATGACTTAATTTGATCATGAAACAGTATAAAATAGGACTGAAGATGATTAGTTATTTTATATTGAATAATTGCTCTTATTTTTATATAATATAAAGATAGGCACTCCATAAATTAATGAAATATAAATTTCCCAATACTAAAAAAAATCTGAAGGTTGTTTATGTTCTTCGTAAAGCTCATTGGCTTGCATGGACAGTATTCCTAAATAAGTGGACTTCCATTAGCACAAGGAATACACTAACACAAACAGAAGAAACAGGAGTTTATTATAAGGTTATGTGAGAAGACCAATTCCAATATATACAGAAAGATGACATCTCTTTGGACTATGAATTGACAGAATTTCAAGGGTTTTTTTTATTATTTTCTTTTTTTTTTTAAGCCAGAACAACTGAGACTTTAGCCAAAAGCTTTGTATGCCTAAAACCTCATTATCATATCCCATCTCGTAATGCTTCAATAACTGAATGGTTAATTGCATTATTAATTACTTTCAAATATAAAAGGATTGAAGGGCCAAATTTTGGATAAATATGAATTCAAAATGATTGCAAATTTGAATTTTAAATTAAAAAATTAACGTAGTATTAAATATAAATCATATATTTTTTTAATGGATACATAACCAATCTAAAAGAAACAAAATATTTAAAAAATACTTAAAATATGAAGCTGATATTCAAGAATTCAGAACCAGATATGATATGAGCTTCATCATTTGATAAACCTCATCCTGAAAGATATTAATCTTCCTTTTTGAGTCAATAAGTGAGTTATCTTATCTGCCTTCTCATCTTGTCACAAGTTATCTTATCTGCCTTCTCATCTTGTCACAATTCTATAATTTTATCCATCTCTTTTGATTGACAACTCAATTAAAAAGGTTATGCTTTTTGTAAAAGGGGACATCTGCGTATATCAATCAAGAAACAGAAGAACAAATCAAAGCAAACAAAGATTGCAGTAGTGTTATAGTCACAAGATAACCTTGACAAAAATCTTTAACAAACATGGATGTCTACATCACTAGTCCCTAAATCCTATTCATAATTATGAAATTTAGAGGATTGAATAATAATCTCTATAAACCCTGTCCCACACGCAGTGTTATCTCCTGATATTTTCCTAGAGTTAACATTTGGCCAAAGACTTGTCTAGATGAATCCAGAGAGAAGTGGCCACAATGGTATTAGCACCGACCATAATTTCTTTAGGCTATTTCTTATCATATTTTGACGGTTCAGTCGAATTGGATATGGCCAAAGTGTCCCCCAACTCCTCTCCTCAAAAAAAAAAAAAGTGCCAAGTATCTGAACCTGAACCTGCTTTAGTCACCCATTATGTCTATACCTTCATCAACCCCATTGTCTTCTTTCTCTTACAAGGAATTTTCCAAGCACCTTCATTGTATCATCTGCTTCCTTCATTTTGGCCTTTTTTCCCCAACTTTAGCCTTATTTGAGATACCTTCGAAATAAGCCATTATGTATAACTGGCCGATTCGAAAACAATACGGCAGAAACCATGGGTAATTTGTAAAAGAGTGTCAAAAAGATAAAAAAAAAAAAATAGTCAAAGATGGTGAAAAAAAATATTTATAAAATTAACGTAGATCAAAACTTATTTAGGCCCAGAAAAACCATCTGTACTATTTCTCACGCCATTAATTCATTATCAACATTCCCCCTTTTTGTTTTTATGCCATTCTTGATTTCTACGTATACATCAAAGAATTGAAAATTATATTACGCCCTTGAGACATTCATTCATGAACTTTATTGAATTCCTTAGTTACCATTACTAAAACTATGATAACTATTCTTTAACAATTACAAAGGTGGCATAGAAGATAAAAATTTGCAAGAAAATCTAAAAGCAGCATATATTAACATAATATGATGTGTTTGATGGATATACAAAAGTAAAATAAAATAATATAAAATAATCTTTCATCTTCTATTAATTTTCCTCTTCGAGAAGCTCAAAATAGTTAATCAGAGTTCCACAGATTCTATTTTATATTTACCTTTGTGATCAGTACTACCAACAAGAAATCAACGTGACAGAGCAGGAAAACAACTACCAGACCGAACCAACGGCAAAGAACCCTTAATATTTTCAACATCAACATCAGGCAAGGCACTGCTGGAATTAGATCGAAGAGCACGAGGAGAATCCAATCTCCGGAGAAGAATCCTGCCGAGGACAGAGATAGGATGCTCTGTTTGGTCGAGATGAGAAGAAGAGCGAAACTTGCTGCAGAAACTAATGTGCCTGTTCAATGCTTCTTCAGTAGAGATGAGTCTGTCTGAGCGTAGAACCTCGTCTTTGACTGCTTCGACGCAGAGTCCACAAATCCAGCGGCCGTGGTAGCGCTCGCGGACGCGGGAAATGTAAGCAGGAGTGCAGTCTTCTGTGAATCCGCAAGAGTAGCATGTTACCGACTCAACTTCGAGAGGGATTGGTTTAGTAGGAATGGTTGAGGAAGGGTTTTCTGCACCAGAAATTGTCATGTCGGGTGGTGAGGCAGAACATTGGAGATGTGTTTCGGAGTGAGAAAATGGTTTTAATATAAATAGGGAAAGAAAGGGGTGATATGATTTTGTCTGGATATGTTAATTAGTCAGATTAGTGTTTTGAAATCTGTGCGAGATTTTCTTATCTATTTTGGTAATGTGCCTAAAAGCTCTCCAATTACTGAGGTTTAAGAGGCTAAGAATTAGGGCTTTATCAGCCCTTCCTGATGTTGAAATTATACAGTGGATGTGAATTTATAATTCTTGATTTATTTTTATATTTCCTATAATCATGTATATAATTTTTTTTTCTAATTTTGATAAAAATTAATTGATGATAAAAATATACAGTAGATGTGGATGGGATCGCCTTTCAAAATAAAACATAAACAAACAAAAAAAACGGCGCGGGGGGAAGCAAGAGGACATATGAATTTGGTTCATTGTAAGTCAGGAGCTTCACTCGTGGCATGACGTCCACAACTGAAGCTACTCCTACTCGGATGCAGGACAAATAATTAAGGATGAGTATGCTTAGATGGTGTTATATCCTTATCCATGTTTGAAGATATATGTTTATTTATATTATTATATATATATATATATATTTATTTAAATAATAAATATTAAATTCAGCTTCATATTTATAAAATTTTAAGTAAATTATGAGTAATTTATTATTTAACTATTTTTAAAATATATATGTAAATTAAAATATAAAGTTTATTATTACTAATTTATAATTACATTTAACGAAAATAATGCATAATATATTAAAACAGGTTACATATTAAAAAATTAAATAAAAAACCATTCAAATACTAAAAGAAAAATTAATATAATTTAAAAGCATATCTAGTTCTCTAAATACAATATATTAAATACTTCATAATTAATCAATTCCATAACTCATAATATTATTTATCCAACTTAAAAGAAAAAATATTAAAAATCAGTATTTTTCTCTCATTCTTGCATATGTAGAGATTCCCCACGAGACAAATTTTTTTCTATTACTTTAAATTTATTGTTTAAAAAATATAATTTATTAAAAGTATAATTTTCAGTCTTGCTCCATAGAAAAAAAAAGGAAGAATCCTTCACTCTATCGGAACAGATCCCCGCCAGGCGGGAACCCTTTACCATCCCTACTTTCATCACTCTCACACCATTCAACTATTTACAACATTTCATACCACCACAGGTATTTAACCCACATTCTGTTTTTAATTTACAAAAAGGTTGTAAAGATCGAATCAGTATAATTTTTAGTAAATTAGTGAAATATTTTATCATATTAATAAATGAATAAAATTGAATTTAAAATCTTTGTATTCAAGTGACATGTTATTTCATAATTTGATTAGAATTTAAATTCATAAATTCTTTATTGTGAGGACAATTTTAACATCATTTAATTAAGACTGGTTGATTAAAATTTCAACTAAAGTAATTAATGTGTTTTTTACATAAAAAATTGACTGATTACGATTTAAATTTATAATTTTTCTACCATAAAAGACAACTTTAATATCACTTAATCAAAGACCTATTGATTAAAATTTTAAATTTCAAATACAGTAATTAATAAATTTTTACTTACAAATTTAAACATCAATAGAAACAAAACTAATAAAAAAAATAACCAAAGGATCTGGCTTTTGCTTTATATTGCCAAGCGTGTGAAAATTAATATGGAAATTTTTTATCTTTTCGTCTCTTCAAATTTACATAAATTATCCTCCATTATCTCCCACGATGGAGTGAGCAAAACCAAACCAAAATTGAAAAATCGAATCAAATTGAATGAATTCAGTCTATTCAGTTTGATTTTAAAATAAATTCGGTTCGGTTTAAAAAATAAAGAAATTTGATTTTCAATTTCGGTTCGGTTTAAAATTGAGAAAACCGAATAAACCAATTTATGGATTTTGTCTAATTTGTCTTTTAATTTGAGTTTAAAAAACTAAAAATAAATTGTTCTATATAAGATAAAAAAACACAAATTAATTTATCACAATTACAACTTATTAAGAGTCTAAAATCGAAAATTGAACTGAACCAAACCGATTTTATTCTATTCGATTTACTTCGATTTTTTCTTAAATATTTGTTGATTCGGTTTTAAATTAAACTAAATTCGGTCTATTTGATTTTTAAAATTTTGGCCCGCCCTACTCCCACCTTTACATCTGCTTGTTCTTTATGATGCTCATATATGCAGTGGCAAAGCCACATTCACTTAAGGGTGGATAATTGTTCCCCTCAATTTTTTAAAATATATCTAATAGTATGTAAATTTATACTATTTTTAATATTTGCTCTCTTTAAAAAATAAAAGGTGAAGGGCAATTAGGTGATGCTAAAAAATTATAAATTTAAATGAGTTCTAATTAGTTAATTGAAAGAATATATACTTAAAGAATAAATAAATATATGCTATAAGTACTTAGCCAAAATATAAATATTTTCTTTAAAAAAAATATAATAGCGACCAATGTATTTCCAAAGAATAAGCATATTATAAAAAAATATTTATATATCTACTATTTAATTGAATTTGTATATTAAAAAATTAGTATATAAATTTTTACACCCCTGACTTAGGGTTCCATTGCATATATGTGTGGTGCATTATTATCTAAAAACTGATAGAGGGATTTATGTGCATGGAGATGGTAGTATTATATAAACAGTTGAAAGCTGAAATGGTCGGATAAAAAATTGCAAGATGCTGACACAGACATCTAATTAAGATTGTGATAAATTAGCAAGCACACATGCTCATAATTGAGTAATTGGTCAATTTGGAAGGATAGGCAAAAGGGTCTCATTTGCTTTTGTTCCAGGATAGTGAAAAGGGCGTAACACTTCTATCAGCAAGCACCTATTTTATATTTTCTGAGACCAAACAAACTACATATTTTTCTTCAGTAGTCATACCTAGGACATGGATGTGTTAGGGCCCTCAAAATAAACATGACTAACGAATCATTTCTTGCTTGAACCTAATTTTTTTGGGTTTAGCAATTGGTTTCATCCAGTCCAAGATAGCCCAAAGATTCCATCAAAAACCAGAAAATGACCCATGAACCAAAGCACTATCGCTTGTATCATCCATGTGCAAGTTGTGCTATTTCTTCTGATGTGGCCTAGAAATGTAGGTCATATTAGTGTGGTCAGCAGCCTTCTTATAGATATGGTAGATCATAGTTTGGTTTGGTATTTATTATATATATACATGAAGTGAATTAATGCATGATATCAGGAAGGAACTTGTTTTTGGATGAGTTAACTACGATTGGTCCAGGACTATAAATGGTTCAATTTAATGTGATATTAGTCAAACTGAAATCAATAAGTTGTTTGTCATGACCTTATGGCCATGGCCAAGTGTGGACTGCATTAATATTTTGAAAGGACCTAGCAGTATAGAGTCTGGACCGCAAATTTGCGTTTCTTTGAGAAATAACTTTACTAATTTACATATGTCGGTTGGAAGCTGCCAGCAACAAATTGTGTTTGCCTATTCAGTAGCAAGCAGATCAAGAAATTAAGAACTAACAAATGTTTTGGGCAATGGTGATGGAGAAGTATAGTGTATTTCATAAACTCAGTTTGGTGTTTTGAGTATGAAGAACAGCTTTTAGTGGCAATTCCAGTCTCCAAGCTCCGTCCGAAAAATTAAAGAACCACAAAACTGCAAACGCATTTACTAAGTTGTATTTAGTTCATTTATAAGGTTATTATGATACGTGGATGACTGGATGTCTATTATGGTGAAGGTAGAAATGAGAGTGTAAATGAATTGAAACAATTTATAAGTTACTCCAAATTAGTTAAAAAAAGAAATTTAAACTTATTTGATATTCATCGAGTTAAACTCGATTTTGAATTATTAAGTAATTGTTAAGTCAAGTTTGAAGATTAAAATATTTTATTTATGAAATTTGCAAGTTTATTTGAACTTTAATATATTTACTATCTTATAATTTTATATTTTAATAAAATTATGTAAATAGCCAAATTGAGTAGATTCAATTTACATTTCCTGCTAATTTAAGTGAGTAGTTAAATAAAGCTATGTTGAGTTTAAGTATTTTGAGTATCTTATTGAGTGAAACTTGAGTTCAAAAATTAAACTCAATCTAGTTTGATTAGAGTTTTAAACTTCAAATTTTACAAGTCAATCGAACTTAAATTTAATACTACCTAATTTCATTCTAAATAATGTGGCAAAAGATTTTTCTCATTCTATTTCCTTACTTTATACTACCAAATTTAATTTTAAAAAATAAAAAATAAAACTATTAAACTAAATAGTTTAGTTTAATAGTTTTATTTAGTTCAAGGTTTAAAATTTATGTAAACCAAGTTCAGATGTAAAACAAACAAATTATTTGATATACAATTATTTGAATTTTAACTTTTCTCTCTTAAGTTTTTTTATTAGTGCTAGCTTGAAGTTTCCACCAGTTAACCAATGATTCTTTGAAGAGATATTATTTGGTTTAAATTAAAAAATTAAATTAAACTGTATCAATTTAAAATTTTAATTTGATTTATTGATAATTTGATTTAATTTAATAATATAAAAAATTTGATTTTCTTAATTTTTAATTTTTTAAAATTCAGAAAACCGAACCAACCAAACTTTAACGAAGCTTTCTGCTTTTTCATTCACCCTGCCCTCATCAATCTCTGCCGTTCGCTCATCCGAACCAACCTTTCACGCTGCAAAGTCCAATCACTAAAAGGCAACTGACATCACCCTCAACATTTTCATAAACCACATCTTCAACAGCCATTGGGCCAGTTAACGAAGATGTAACCTGCCGAAATTTATAATATTTATTTGTTTTGAAATTATTATTATTATTAATATTGTAAAATTTATAATATTTATTTGTCTTGAAATTATTATTATTATTGTTATTAAATTTTTATTGCATTATATATCTCAAATTTTTATTTTATTTTTAAGATGAAAATTTATTTTCAAATAATTTTTGAAATTATTTATTAATTTGTGTTTTCAAATAAAAATTTTAAAGAAATAATTTTATAACAAAAATCCATAAAATTTAGTCAAATAAAATTAAACAAAGCCCAATTAATAAAGAAAATTCAATGAAATTGAGTTTGATAAAAGACTCAATAATTTTGGGCCTTAAAGAGTCCAAACCTAAAAATCGAACTAAACTAAACTAAAATATTTTAATTTGATTTGGTTCGGTATTATAAATAATTTAGTTCGATTTGATTTAAAAATATTAATTTTGATAATTTGATTTGAATCGATTCGATTCGATATGATTTGAACCGAATGCCCGCCCCTAGTAGCTCTCCTTTCTTTTCTTTTATTTTGCAATATTTATTATTTTCAATAAACTCATATCTCTCATACTATCGATATATTTGTTTTTTGCTTTATTTTCTATTATGTAGAGTTGTATATTTTTTGTGGATAAATTATTCTCCTTTATGAAGGTATTGTTTTCTCATTTGGTATGTATCTTCTACCCTTATCTGAATATTACATTATATTTTCTGAAAAAAGTCGTATTTATTAGTTTTAGAATACTATTGATTTACTTTGTGTAATAGTTATGATTTTTCAAAATTTACAATAATGTTATTGAGAAACTCTAGTTAAAATGATGTTATGACGTCAAAATAATTTCGAAGCATGCAGAAAGATTCTAAATAGTGAATTAAATTATTTTAATCATTGTATTAAATTCAATCATAATTTTTTAATACCAATATCTTAAAATGTAGATGTCGTATGACTATTCAATTGAATTAATGATATCATTTTATATATGGAAAAAGTTATTTGAATTTTGTATTGATCATTTAAACTTACGAACTATTTGATGTTTGATATAAAATTATATATGAGAGAGAAGACAATTGAATGAATGATATTATCTTATAAAAAAAATTATTAGAATTTTGTGTTGATGATTTAAACTTACGGATCTTTGTTATAAAATTATATATGAGACCGAAGCCGATTGAATGAATGATATTATTTTATAAAAAGAAAAGGTTATTTGACTTTTGTATTGATCATTTAAGCATACTAATCATATGATGTTTAATGTAAAATTATATATGAGAGAGAAGACGGTATTTACGTATGGAACAGGCTGATGCCCTCCAAATTCTTATTTTTATTTATGAAAAAGGAAATTTAGTTACAAGATTTTTTAAGCCATACTAATTGCTTCCTTTTATGGTGCGTTATATTATATTCAATAATTAAGATTTTCTTCATCAGTATTAATTTTTGTTTTTATTAATTGGATTAGAATAATTTTAGAAAGAAAAGAAACAACATAAAAACCAAAACAAAGACGGAAAAGGGATTAGTAAAGGATAACTGTTGAACCCATTTTATTCACAAATCACACCACAACATTATCCGTAACAAGATTTTTTCACACCACTCATCTGGTATTCAATCTCACAACCATGAAACGTTGTGTTCCAGCTTGTTCAAGCTTTCTGCTAGCTTGTTTACTTGCTTTTACACTTCAAATCTTCTTCTTCTCGCCTATCTCTCCTGACCTGCTTCGACTGCCCCCACCTTCTTTACTTCCCAAAAACAATCGGCTACAGGTAACTACTTCACCTAAGCTGTTGAGCTAATAATATAATACAGGGACTAGCGGTTCAAATCCTAACAACCCATTTCCATCTAAGGAATTTTTAATGTACCAAAAAAAAAAAAAAGAACTTACATACGTTTCTTTAACACGTGATTACGTAATATTTAGTAGGATGCAATGAAATTGAATGTAATGTAATAAAAAAAATATAATTAATAATTTATTAAATCTCTATTTAATTACGTTTCATTACATTTTACTAAATATTATCTTTGTTACTTCTACTTATTAGCCTTACCTTATTAATCATTGTTTGCTCTTTTCTCTTTCCTTCCCCGCAGGAAGTGATTAAACTTGGCGAAGGATTTTTGGGAGGTCCTGAGGATGTTTGTGCGGACAAAGATGGGGTATTATATACAGCAGTTAGGGATGGTTGGATCAAAAGATTCCATAGGAATGGATCTTGGGAGAATTGGAAATGGATAGATAGCGATGCCTTGCTTGGTATTACAATCTCCAAGGACGGTGATTTTATCGTTTGTGATGCTGAAATTGTATGCTAATTCTGAAACAATTTCTAATCGAATTTCTATCTTTACTGATTTAAAACAGAAGATAGAAGAAATCTTGAAAAGAATAGTGATTTATAGTAGTGAATGCAGGGCTTGCTTAAGGTTTCTGAAGATGGGGTAACAGTTCTTGCATCGGACATTAACGGGTCCAAAATAAGGTAACTTTATGATTCAATTTTACTGATTAAAATCGCCTAGCCGTGGCATAGCTGCTTGGACCTGCTTAAAAGTTAATGTGAGGGGCAAAACCTATAAACGCCTTACAGCATTTAAAAAAAAAATCTTCTTGTTCCCTTTCCTTACCTTGGAAAAATTATCCCTAGGTTGCCCATTATTCAACTGATAATTGGAAAAAAAATATCAAGAATTCATGGTTACTTATGGAAACCACGTGATGAATGCATCCGGGCCATTTGTTCTGATGCAACACAGTTAGCCTTATCAGTTGTGTAAGGTTATCGTCTAGGGATTGATGAATGCACGTACATAAAGATAAGGCTTGGAAGTATACGATAAGAATACATCAGCACTCTCCCAATCAATTTCTTGTTCTTTCCTGCATTTGTCTGGATATAACAGATCATTTATTACTATTGAATGTTCCACTTATTAGGTTTGCGGATGAAGTGATCGAAACTTCAGATGGTAACCTCTATTTCAGTGTTCCAAGCACCAAATTTGGACTCCATAATTGGTATCTTGATGTTCTTGAGGCCAAACCTCATGGTCAGTTGCTCAAGTATGCCCCCTTAATGAATGGGACCTCAATTTTGCTTGATGGCTTGTGCTTCCCTAACGGTGTTGCTCTCTCAAGGGAAGAAGATTATTTGGTCTTCTGTGAAACTTGGAAGTAAGTAATTTAAGGTCAACACTAAAATGTCCTATGTTGTGTTGTTTTAAGATATCGTAGAAATTAACATATTTGTAATTATTTAAGTAATTTCTTTATTAATATGTATAATTATTCTTTATTTTTATATAATTTTTTAATAAAATTATCATAAATAATTAATAAATTACATATATAATGTAAAATTTTATCTAAGATATAAATTACACTTATAATGTAATTAATAATTAATAAATTACACATATAATGTAAAATTTGATACATGATATAAATTACACATATATATTATCATAAAATTCATTAATAGCATCTTCAAATATTATTATTTTTTTAATTATAAGGCTCCGAGAAGGAGCCACACTCAACCTTATGTTGATGGAAATAACTCCAGTGTCATTGAATTGCGTCTAACTGGTTTGTTAATAATTTGTTGCACATAGAAAGACAATTCCATAGCATATCACCATTGCATTCTTTCTTTTGAATCAGGTTTAGGTGCCAAAAGTATTGGCTGAAGGGCAAGAACAAAGGGGAAACAGAGATTTTTGTTGAGAACCTTCCCGGTGCACCAGATAACATCAATTTGGCTCCTGATGGCTCTTTTTGGATTGGTTTGTTACAGGTGTGTATGAATTCTATTAGCTCTGCAAACTAAAAATTAGCAAATTTCTGCTCAAAAGCAATGCAGCCTGAAGCTCCAATATTCGGGTCTAATGGATTTATTCTGAAACTAAACAAGAAAAAAATTTGTACTGCAGTTGGCTTCAGATGGACTGGAATTTGTGCACACATCGAAGCCATTGAAACATCTGGTTGCATCCTTTCCAAGATTGGTTCAGCTAGTCAACGGGGTTACCAAAAAAGCGATGGTCGTAAACGTGGCTACTGATGGCAGGATTACCAGGATGTTTGCTGACTCTGATGGAAAAGTGATGTCTATGGTGACTTCAGCTTTGGAGTTTGAGAATCATCTTTACTTGGGAAGTCTGAACACCAACTTCATTGGAAAATTGCCACTGAAAGCAGCATGATACTGTATCATTTGCGATTCAGAAAATCATAGATAGCAAAAGCTGAATGAAATCGAAGTGGGAAGTTTTTTCTGCAGTGAAGTTCTGTAATATAGAATGATAAAAGAACTGCAATAAATATAGTTTTTGCTTTTGGTTGACTGCACACAGGCATGATGAAAATGGGGCCAGTCATCAGCCATTTTAAGCATCATATAGGACGGGTTTGACACCCTTGGGTTTCACCATATTGTCTAATTTGGTGTGAATGAATTCTCCTGTTTTTATAGAATTTATTTATAAATATATTATTTACATTATTGTTGGCCTAAGGCACCAAGAAGGGAGTTGAATTAGTGCTTAATTTATGAATTAAAAAGGGAGTTAATGTATTTAAGAAGATGAGTAGGAGAAGAAGGACATTGACACAAGTGCTTATAGTGGTTTGAGTGTTAACTAACTCTACGTCCACTCCCCAATTCTCTACAATTGGGTATTTTACTCAGCTCAATAGATGTTTCTAAGCTCACACCAAACTTTTACAACTTGTGTTTATGATTCACACAACAACCTTACTCCTTGTGTTTCTAGGCTCACATAAAAATCTCTTACAAGTGTTTTCAAGGCTCACACTAAAACTTCTCACAAGTGTTTTCAAGACTTACACTAAAACCTCTTACAATGCTGTTTATTGCTCACACCAAACAATCATAAAATGAGAATTGAAACATTGAGTAGCAAGTTAGCAAGAGATTAGTTACAAATTGATGAATTCTTTTACATTTACATCTATTTGGTGGAGTATTTATAGCTCATATCCACCAAAGAGACGTTGGACTAAGACTATCAACAAATCTTCAAGATGTGTTAGACATATTTAGTATTAAATTCTTGTCAGACGGAGGTCGCGATCGTGAATTTTCAATTTCCTTTATGGAGTCAAAAATTTTGGTGGAAAACCCCGTCTGTGTCTAACGGTTAGCCCATGTGTCAGCTTTTCATTGGTTGTCCAAGAAAATATAGTCGTTGTGTTCTAACCATTATCAAAAGTCGCGGTCACGAGATACCTAAGTTTTAGGCTCGATTGAGACCGCAAATTTCTCTGTTTGGTGAGGAAGCTTTAACTACTTGAGTCGCGGTCGCTACTGAATTTTTGCCCTCGCGATTTTGACCTTTCAATGGACACCTGACACGCTGTGGTTATGACTTTGCTTCCCTCCATTGTCACTATGAAAGTTGCGATCGCGACACTCACCGCGAATTTCTCTGTGACGAAAGCTTTGTAGACTTTGGATGGTTCGCGGTAGCGAAGTAGCCCACAAATTCCTCTGGCCTAGTTTCATTCTTTCTTGTAATTGATTCACGGTCGTGATTTACCATACACACATTGTGAATTTAGATGATCTTTACATTCTTGGAGATTTTGAATACCATCCTACTTCCAATGAAAAAATCTAACTTAAAATCTGCAAAATAATACTTATCAAAATATTAGAACTGATCAATCTCTATTGTCAAGATTAAAAGAGGTTCATGACTTTGGTTGAACTAACCTAGTCCAACAATCTCTCCCTTTTTGATTTTGACAACTTAGATTGATCCTAAGGGAAAATAAATGCAGGAGTTTTGAAGTTGGGATGGTGAATGATTCAATGAATACTTAAAAAATTTCTAAACAAAGATCAAAGTGAAATTTTCTAAGTATGACATTCAATCATTGAAAATGAAATTTCTAAGTATGACTACAATGCTCCCCCTCAACTTATGCTATTTACTTGCAAATTATTTTTTCTCCCTCTTAGATTCTTTTTTGATTTTTTCTCTCCTCCTTTGGTAAGATCAAAAAGAGGGTTTTAAAGGGAAAAGAACAAATGCATAACAAATAGATAAGTGTTCATAAGGAGCAAAGACATAAGAATTGCAATTATAAAGGTAAATTCAATCAATCACATAAGACAAAGAATTTAAAAACAAACATCTTTATTTACTTATAAGCAAGTTGTGGAATCAACAACTTTAACTTAATAAAACAAAGACAAAATACAAAGAAATCCTATTTTAGAAGATTGGAGAGTCATCATTATCTCCAAAATCGTCTTCGTCATCATTATTGCCTCTGCTTTCAGTTTTGTCGCCTTCCTCAACTTCTTCATTGCCTTCCTCTTATGGGGTATCCTTATACTCAACAAAATCAAGAAGATGGCAAGGAGGAACACCCAATTTCTCTTGTAAATCTACCATATCGCTGTGAAGGAGGGAGATGAGAAGGATAGTGGCAAGAGATAGTTTGGTTTTGGGTTTTGGTTGAGGATGAGGGACTGGTAGGGTTCCTTCTTTAATAATGAGCCTCTTCCTTTTAGAGGCTTGAGATGTCTCCATCTTCTTGGCCCAAAAAGGCACCCAAGGCTTATGCATATATATCCAAGTATATGGCTTTGGCATTTATCAAGTAGGTGAGGTTAAGAAAGT
>CATIWR010258312.1:0-17439 GCA_949677035.1 Omphalea diandra | reverse complement strand
TATGTATTAAATTAATATATAATTCTAAAATTATATATATATATATATAATTGGTTTGGTTCAGTACAGTCAAGTTTCAATTTGGTTTTCGGTACAATTCTTAAAGGAAGACCAAGACCAAAACCTATTTTAAATTAATATTAGTTTGGTTTCAATTCGGTCCTAGTGTTTCTTTTATATTTTCAGTTCAATACTTATTTCAATCTAATTTTCAGTTTTGTTTGAAAAATTTCGAGAACCATGCTCATCCCTAAAATTGAGCAATTGTAACTCTTTGGCAAGTGTAAATTGTTAGAAGCCTAGGTCTCATCATATAGTGCACCAAATATGAAAACTTATACATTAGCCATTCATAAATTTTGCATTGGCAAAGATAAAATAAAATAGTTTACTTAGTTTATGAAAGACATCTTAAAGACATCTTCCTTACAAAAAACACAAATAAAAATAAAAATAAAAAGACAACTTAACCATAATATAGGGATCAAATTCCTAATTAATAGGATATGTCTGAATAGGCGCAAGGAATCTTACATACTCTTTACCCTCCACAAAATCAAGAAGAGAGAAATAAAGAGAATTTTAACACAATTTCATCATCAAGCATTGTTAATTTTACAACTTTGTTGCTAATATGTGTAAATGTAAGTATTTGGTGAGAGTCAATGATGGACGACTTTGGGTTAGAGAGGTGTGTAGTGTTAAGTAGGTTATGTTTGGGATTGGAAAGGGTATAATGTCACTTCATGCGTAATGACATAGTGTTCAGAGATAAAGGTACTTAGGGAAGGCAGGAAGATGTGATTGAGGAGGAGATGTAAAGGCAAGTAGTGCAAGTGGGTAGAGTAAGTGTTTAATAGATTTCTAAAGAGTGGATTTGTCTAAGACGTTATGAATATTTCTTGGAATTTATGACCTTGTCTTTGGAATAATGAAAAGCTTGTGTTTATAGAGTTAACTTGATCATGACCCTTGTGACAATTATAAGCCATCCAAAGGGTTTTGTACGGAGTAGAAAAGTAATGAGTTATAAAGATTTTTTTATTATTATGGGCCCATGAATGAAAGCTTTTTTGCCTAAGGGCTGTATAAATATACTTAAGCCATTATAATCCATTTTAAATCACCTGCAATATGTCTGCACTAATTTATACTATCAAGGTATAGCTTGGATGCAGCTCATTGTTTGTGCACTGAGTTAGTGGATCCCACACCCAAAAAGGAAAACAAACTAATGGAATAAAACAGAATTCAGTGCAAATAAATTTATACACAATTGCACATCCTTCAGTTGAGTTATCCTACATGCCAGTTGATGACCCCAGGCAATAACAGTGAGTACAAACCTAGAGAGCAGAAATGTTTGATGTGCACAGCCTTTTAAATAGTCACAAAATGGGTCAAAGAATCGTCACGAGCAATATCATCCGCTAGCTCGAACTGCTCATGAAGAAGGCTGTAATGATCCCCAGTATAGCACCAGCAGCAACCTGCAGTAGAAGTATGGCATAATGTATGGAAGTAAATCTCACTTTACTGGGATTGCCATGCATTTATATGTGGAACAATTATTTTTCTATCACAAAATAGAATCATCACAATGATATCTTTTGTTGTTCCTAAAGCAGCCTTGAGTCTGGACTGGGAACACTGTTGTTCAAAAGTTAAAAAACTAACAAATCAAACTTGTACACTGAATTATTTAGCATTGTTTCATGGATTTCTTGTTGTATTTAATTGAAGAGCAATCTCATTTGGTAAACATAAGATGCATAAGCAATGTCATAACAAATGAATCGAGACAATTCATGAATTACTTGATATTGACTCGAAAATATTCAAGATTGACTCAATGTTAATCAAGTCGAGCTTTCTTGAGTAGCTTGGTGAATCGAGAGAGTACTAAGAAAAGCTAGCCCCGTTTACTCAAGTGGATTGGTGAGTCAAGCAAGAGTACCACTTTCCCATTCTACTTAACTCAATTACGCCCCCAAGCTAGTCTATTGGAATAAGTGAACCACCAAGTTAACCTGTTTTCAACAGAATAAATGTGTAAAAAAAGCCCATCAAAGATCATTCTCTAGTCAATGAGTCATCGTTTATTAACCCACAATTTTGACAACTGAAGTAACATGGCAAGTAGTTAGATGTCATTTGACGTCCACAACAGCAGTGTTTTTACAACCAGACCCATCAATTAAGCAGTCGGCTGGCCAGTTATCAATTCAATTGGTTTGGTTCAATAGTTTAAGAATAAAAAAATATGAAATGTCATTAAAATAACTTCTAAAAATAGAAAAACATGTATAAAATAGAAATATATTTATAATATTTAAAATTAAAAAAAAAAAATTGAAAGGTCTGGATGTAACTGAACTAGCCTGTGGTCCAGTTTTCAATTTTACCAATTCCGCCAGACAACCTAGTCCAATTTTCAAAACATTGATAGACAGCTTAAAACTTGACGATTAATCATCCCACAAAAAAAAAAGAATCCTTCCTTTCAGTAGCATGTGACTTAATCCAACTAATGCAGAGGGAATGGAAGATCTTCAGTTGTGTACATATAGACCAATATAATGTAAGTATAACTGTCACAAACCTGGAGTGGGGTGTGACCTAGTGAATCTCGAAGAGGTCTAACACTGGAGACTGGGTGTTCAGGGGGAAGCTCACATACAATTTGATTTAGCAACTACAATAAGCAAGGCATACAAGTCAACAAAGCAAACATAAAAGGGGTATCCAAAGCAATTTACTCCATTATCACACAGATTGCTAGAAATTTTAGTACATAAAGTGAACAATAATTATGATGGATACAATTTTTTAGTGGCAAAGTAAATGTTTGACTTCATATCAGAGTAAAAATTGCAACAGAAACGCAACCAAACAGAATTTGGAAGAATTTAAATAATCATTGGCAAGCATTAAACCATAAAGATGTCATGCGCACACATGCATGCCAGGCATGCCCCAACATGCCAAAGTCAAAACAAGTAGCATAATGAACAAACAAGAAATTTAGGACAGCTATACTACCCTGTTTTTTCCCTTTTCAGAACATCATGAAATATGTGCATACAAAAGGTAATGTCTCCTTAAACGTTTTAAAACAAAAATAAATTATTAATATCAAAAACTAACACAAGTATTTGTATCATGAGCGTCATGCCATTTGTTTCAAAATTGAATTCTCGTCCACAAGACAAAGTATGTTCAACATAAATGTCAAAACCAGAAGTGAAAGCAGTTCACAAAGTACTTAGCTTGACAGATAATAGGTTAAATCAAAACCAACTATTATAAGGGCATATTACTACAAAGCAATAGTGCCTACTGCCAGATCTCATCAATTATAGATACTGTACAAAAGTTAACATTATAGCCGCCTCCAAAGTTTTGTTTGTCACTATACATGTTGAACAGATTGAACTTCAATGGCAAAATTGTAGCTGCAGTCAATTCAAGGATGACATCTTGTAGGAAGTTAACATGCTAAGACCAACAAAGAGGTTTCCAGCAACCAAATTGACAGACTAACAGAACTCAATGAATCAAAGAAATCTACTATATTGCACATATATCGTATTAAATTCACAGAAGATGCACATCATGGGGAAGTTATGATTTCATACTTATTTTAAAAAAATGATTTAAGAAATGAAGGTTTCAAAAAATGTGAGCAGCCACAAATAGCTGCCACTGCAAAAATTCTTTGACTCGAATTATATAATTTATTTTCAGGGGACATTGAGAATTATTCATATCATCCATGCTTTATTAGAAAACTTCACCAGCTTCTACAATGATTTTGATTAATTCAGTATAGAAGATATATGCATATAACAAGGTACATTAACTGCAATAAATGATCTTACTTCTGCTTGGCGACCAGCATGAAGTCTAACACCAGTAGCATCATACATAACCTGCAAACAGTCACATGTTATTCAGGAAGCTTGACTGCGAATGAATTGTGGATATTATTGGTGAGGTAGATGAGAATGGACATCAGTAAAAAGCTAATATACCACAACTCAAGACAACAAGATGACTATGCAGCTAACTAGCAGCATAATTATAGTAGTAATGCAACTTCTTTTTGCAAGCATAATTTGTTTGAGTGGAAAACACATGAAAGTGGAAGCAGAGGAAAAAGTCTGTTCTGGTTTCAAAATTTCCAGAAGACATCAATAATCTTAAAAGAGTATGGATTCGCACCTATCGTGTGGGCTATTCATAAACTTTGATTTGACAGAGTCGCATTTTAGCAACAAAAATATCGAGATGAAGCATATGCCACAGATACTAGCATTTGTAAATAAGACCTGGTTAATAAATGAAGCATGCCAATGCAAAAGAATGAATAAGACCTGGTTAACAAATACATACAACACATGCCAAAACCAGTGCAATAGCAAATGTTGGTGCTCCAGTTCCTTCTTGTAACCCGATAGCTACTGCAAGAGCAGTCACAGTTGCTGTATGTGATGAGGGCATTCCTCCTGATCCAAGCATCCTTCTAGAATCCCATCTCTTCTCCTTGAACCTGCATGTCTAGGATGATATATTGGAATAGAACAGAAGGAAATAAAGGAGAAAACTATAAATAAAAGATAATTTTCACTCACTAAATCCAGTGTTACTCATACAAACAAGAGACCATTATCAATCAATAACACTTTCCATTACTCTCAAATATACAAACTCATTACCGTGTGCATAAAATCATAAGTATCTAGAAATAAGAGGACGCAAAAGTCAGATACATGCATTGGTCAATACTCTCCCAATATCACTCAATCTTTCCTGTAAGTAAATGATGAAAAAAATAAAGCATCAGCTATCAATCACGCTTCTCCAATAAAGCTCTTTGCTTTATTTGTACAAATGCCTGACTAACTATAATTTAACTCAACTAATCATTAATCCCATACCTACACAAAGTTTCTCTCCCTTCTGCTCTTTGTAGAACCATATTCTTCAAGAGATGTTCAGAACACAAATCCACTCTTATAACTTCAAGCTTCAACCCCACATCATCTATCATCTAGCATTTAATCCTTTTGCCCGCTCTACTCAAATGCAATCACCCATTTCACTGTTACATTCCAATGTCTAATTTCTAAGGGAAATTGTAAATAATTTGATATGCAAAAAACATGAAATAGCAACAAAATTTAACTGCTTGCAGTAACGTATGTAAATTTTAATTCAAATTGAAATAGAATCATTATGAACAAGCTGTCGAACTTCAAAACTAGTTCCCTTTCCTTAATCAGTATTGAACAAGACCAACATATCCAAACAATAAATACAAACAAGAGAAGGTACAGAATTTCCTAATGTTACAAACAACAGAGCCACGGCATATAAAAATAATCGAAACCCAGATGAATTAAACCAAAAAATAAAGTTCCGATACGGCAATTCTCACGTTCAGCGCCAAGCCATTAAAACCCAGAGAGCGACTAACACGAACGAACATAAAATAGGGTTAGCTAACCAGGTGGTGAAGAGCTTAAGGAACTGAGCGAGAGCAAAGGCAAGGAAGGCTGAGAGAAGAGGCGTGTTGGAAGGAATAATGGATGGTTGAAATGATGATGAACGATAGCGAGATGATGCATGAGCGACCGTCATTACTTCGTCCATGGAAAGAGAATGCGTGGGTATTGATTACAATTGAAAGGAGGGAAAATAAATGGCTATTGGGTCTCGGGCGGTTGGAATCGGGTTCGCATTCGGATTCTGTGTAGGTTTATTGGCCTCATCTCCAACTAAAACCCACGCTATAATAGATCGAGGGACGCGATCATCGAGAATGATGGAAATTTACGCTTTTATTAAAGTTAATTGCTATTCGGTGGCACCATGAAACGTTACGCTCCCTCTCGTTCATCATTAATGTTATTTAAAGTTTTTGGCATGTATATTAAGAATTATAGTTAATAAATATCATTATATGAGTAGAATGTTATATTATTTTTAATTATTTATTTTTATAAATTATTATATATTTTATAAAAAATTAATAAATATTTATTAATAATTATAACATATCATGTATTATAAAATAAAAATTTTCCTTCAAAATGATATATAATTTAAAACAAAAAGAATAATTATTAAAATTTAAATTTTATTAATATAAAATTTATTTTAAAATAAATATTAGCAATCTTTTTATTTTTTATAAATATTTTATTTTTTAATAATTTTCATTTTTTATCTCATATTACAAAAGATCATAACAAAAATCAAGCAGAGTCCTTTTTTTTGTTGGTCAATAAAAAAAATACTATTAAATACGAATATTATTAGGGGAATTGTATGCCTAAGGAAATGAGGGATTCTCTCTAAATAAATTTATAGCTATCCATTTAGTTGGCTTTGTTTAGAATTTAAGTAATACACACAACATATGCCTTAATAAAAGATCAGTTTATCCATTTAGTTGGCTTGTGGAGAATTTTAGGAATATACACAAAATATGCCTTAACAAAATGAGCAGTTTATCCATTTAGTTGGCTGGTTGAGAATTTAAAGGCAAACGTCATATGGGCAGATAATAACATGGTGTTTGGTATAGCAGATATTACTTCTTTTTACTTTTTTTATTATTATTATTATTATACTAATATATTGTTGATGTTATTATTATATTTTCAGTTATAAAAAAAATTATATTTTAAATAATGTCTTAGTGTAATTAAATTTTATTTATTTTAAAGTTATATCATGTGTTATTATAATAAAAAAAAGTAAAAAAACATAATATAGAAAATGTATCTACCACTCCTCTAGCTGATAAGTATAGTAAATAGAGATTTTTTATCCAACACCTAAGAAATATTTGTTTAATAAATCATACAAGAGAATATGTGAATATAACTCTAATTAGTTATGGTGGTTGTCACCTCTATTTAGAGTTTTTTTTTAACTTTGCAATTATAACAGAAAAAAGTCAAAAATATTTTTACTTTATTATTATTCTTAAAGTTTTATTATTCAATTATCATTTATGAAGTATAATATTTTAATAATTTATATAAAATATTTTATTTTAAATTGTTATATATGATTTTTATAAAAATCATATATAAGATATTTTAATTACTAAAAATATATTGACATATATTAATTAACATTAACAAAAAATAATTATTAAAATTTTATAATATAAATTAATAATTATAGCATTTTAAGATTTGAAATTATGTTTTATGCGCATATATAAAAAAATATATTGTTTTATTATTTTTTAATTTTAATTTATTTAATTTAACACATAAAATATTAACAGTATATCTTTATTAGTCATTTTATGAATTAATAGTAATGATTATACATAATTTATTAAATATTTAATATCAAACCATTATCAGTGAACAGTTATTAGTAATTGTTATTAATTACAAGTTGCATTTATCAACTATCTCGAACTAGCATTAAATCATTAGACTCTAAACCATTAGACTTTATATTCGACCAGCCATATCTTAAAGAATATTCATAACAATATGATTGTCAAGAACCGTATCAACAACATATTTACTATTGCTAAAATATCAAATAAACCTCTAAATTTGTTTTAAAATGATTTTTTTATTAAATTTATTCATAAATTTGTATTATTTCGTCATAAAAATTATTTTTTCATCAAAATTATCTCTAATCTTGTAATATTTTTGCTCGTTTATCAAATTACAAACAAATATAGAGAAAAACAAGTTAAACATAAGTATAACAATGTATAAAAATATTTCCCATTAGACAAAAGTCTCTGCAAAAACATAGACAAAAGAAAATTTATTTTCATCAAAAGGGTCAGATAGAGGATATGACTAACAATTTTAACACAACTTGATTAAATGACGCGACACGACACGCGGTTAAACAGACATGGATTTGACATAAATATATTCAAGTTATAAATAGGTTAACATATTTATGACGTAACAAAAAAAAGTAGATTTAAATAGATTAATCAACCTAACCCACAATAAACACGATTATATAATCAGGTTAATGAGTTAATATGTAATACATGACATAAATATGCACATTTAAACACAATTTAAATAAACATATTTATATATATACAAAAATTTTAAATTCAATTTTATATTTGATTAGATTTTTAATATTTAGTGTATCTTTTCTCAATATATAAATAGTTTATAGTAAAAAATTTTTAATTTTTTATATATATTTTTAGCCTAAATCTGCATTTTCGTGTCATAACACATTATTTAGACGGATCGTGTTATGTAACCTGCTTCATAAATATGCATGTGTTAGGGTTGAAAATTTTAAAATACGATTAATTAAGCGAGTCGTGTTTAAAATTAAGCATTTTTGTATTATACACGTGTCTCAACACGACATGAATTGTCACTTTTAGGATGAATGATAGTTCTCGCCCTATTTACTTGTCATTTCAAAAGTTAATGTCTCATTCAATTAATATTTTAAACTTTTATGACAAAATAATATAGGATCGATGGTAATTTTGATGAAAAATGACTTTTATAATAAAATAATATAAGTTTAAATATAAATTTAATGAAAATTTTTTTTTTATAATTTATTATCACTTTAAAACAAATTTAAAGGTTTTATTTATAACTTTAGCCTATTTACTACCAATTTCAACAGCACATTTTTTGTAGCCAACTTCAAACCCATATACAAGCCCCACGATTTAGCATCTGATTATATTTATTAATATTAATTTTTATTTTTAATTATTGCTTTTTTAGGTTGCGTTTTTTATTTTAAATATTGTTATTTTTTATATTTTTTGAATGTTTTTGTTTTTATTAAAATCAAACAAATTTAACTGATTTCAAATTACAATCAAAATTTACCAATATTTAAATTAAAACAGCCCAATTTAGTTAAAATATTATGACTATGAAATTAAAATAAATAATTTTAAAATCAAAACTAATTCTAAAACTGTCTCCAAATCTACACACAATATGAAAAATTCTTCAATATTTACCCCAATAAAAGAAAATTCAAATATATTTTTCAAAAAAAGTTCTCTCTCGTGTACCATGTAAGAAATCAAATATGAGCCAATGTGATTGAAACCATATTTTAACTAGTTGTATGTTTACGTTTTGTGTGAAACGTGTTTTTTCTATAATATATAAATATTAAAATAAAATAAAATGAATATTTATAAAATTTTCTTAAAATTTAAAGATTAAAATTGAATTACTAATTTTTATAAAGTTATTCAACTTTCTTACCTTCATAAAATTATGAATATCAATTTTACGTAAATGAAAATTATTATAAAAATAAATTAATAACTTTAGTTTAAAAAAAAAATAAGTAACGATAAATGCAATGAACCCAAAAACATATTGTCAGAAGGAATTTTTCTTTTTTCTGAAAAAATTCTTAGTGTCTTGCATCTAAGCAAAAATGTATGACGTTCCATTTCATTTTCATTTTATATAGTTTGGACGATAATTGTTCATAGGCCATAGCATTGCTGTGGATGTGGACTTCTGTAAAATTCTCTTGAGCCTAAGGGGCCCAAAAGCTCTGTGCCTGGTTGTGGGCCTCTTCCAATGAGCCACCTCACTTCAAAGTAATTCGTGCAGACGGTGGAAGGGCCTTTATTATTGTCTACCAATAATTCACGAATATTAACCCCCGGGTGAATAAATCCACCTTCACGAAGTTCTACTCCCAAATTTGCTCGCCCTCGACTAACCCATTGATATATATATATATATATATAATTAATTTCAATCTCAAAATTAATTTTAAAATATTATTTATCATTTATCAAATAATTATATATAATACAATTACATTTCATTATTTTACATTACATTATAAAAAAACTATAATATCAAATAACTTTTGAATAAAAAATTAAAAAATTCATTTGTCATATTAAAAAATTTTAAATTAGAAATTAAAAGTTTGAAAGGTAAAAAATTCTAAATAAAAACTCAAAGATCATATAAAAAATTATGAATAGGAAATTAAATAACCTACAAAGTACAAATTTTAAACTATTTATAAACAATAAATTAGAAACCAACAAAAATTTTAAATAAAAACTAATATATTTTGAACTTGAAATTAAAAAAATCTAAAAGTAAAAATTTTAAACTATAAAAATCTTAAACTACTTCTATGTACAAAATAACAAAATATAAAAAATAAAAATTATAAACAATAAGCTAAGATTTAAGCTAATTCATTGATTGTTCAAAATTCAAATTATATAAGGGCAAATAGCAGTGTAATGAATTATCAGGAATTACTTCATCCAATGTTAATAAATTTTCTTTTAGTATTAAACCATTACTTGCCATTTGTTAAATAATTATATATAATATAATCATTTATCATTATTTTACATTATATTATAGAAAACTATTACATTAAAAAAATATTTCTAAATACGAAAAATAGAAAACTCAACTGCCATGATAAAAAACTTTCTAAATTTAAAATTAAAAATATAAAAAGTAAAAATTCTTAATAAAAAATTCAAAATTATATAAAAAAATATTCTAATTAGGAAATTAGAAAAACCTAAAAAGTAAAAATTTTAAATAGAAAATCAATATATTATGCATAGAAAATTAAAAAAATTTAAAAATTTTAAATTTTAAATTATTTATAAACAGAAAAGTAGAAAAATCTAAAATATAAAAATTATAAATGACAAGCTAAAATTTAAATTAATTTATTAATTGTTCAAAATTTTAAGTATATAAAAATAAATGACAATATAATAAATTCTTAAAAATTACTTTGTCCAAATTTAATAAATTTTCTCTTAAAATTATATCACGCAAGATTGTAGATATGAATCAATAGATAATCTCCTATTACAATTATCTCACATATATATATATAGTTTATAATTATTTGTTAATCTCATTTTCAATTCTAAAATACTTAATATTATTTGTTTGATTGATTATTATGAATTATTTCGTTCAAATTTAATAATTTTTCTCTTAAAATCATAGTACATAAAATTGAAATAATAAGTTAATAGATAATTATTTATTAAAACTAACTCCATACATACAATTATAAATTAGAAATTTATTTTATTATTTTATTTACTTGATAATAAATTTTATAAAATAATGATTAAATTTTAGTAATTATTTCTATTAATTTTAATAATTTAACTAACTAATTAATTATTTACTAAAAATAATTATTTAAATTGTATTATAATCTTATCATACAATGCGCAGGTTCACAACTAATATATATTATTAATTATAATTTCAAAATTAGTTTTTAAATGATTATTTACCATTTGTCAATTAGTTGTGTATAGCATAGTTATGTATCTTTGTTTTATATTATATTATGAAAAATTGTCATATCAAAAATTTTAAATAGAAAATTAGAAATATTAAGTGTCATATAAAAAATTTATAAGTAGAAAATTAGAAAATCTATATAGAAAAAATTATAAACAAAAAGTTAATTTCATATAATAAAAAGTTTTTAAATATAAAATTCAAAAAATCTAAAAAATATAAATGCTGAACTTTTAAGTAGGAAATTATAAGATCTAAACATTACTAATTTTATATAGTAAACAAATATTTAAATTAATTCTATTGATGGTTCAAAATTATGAGTATATAAAAATTAGTAGTAGCACAATAGATTGTCATAAATTATTTTATTCAAATTTAATAAATTTATTTTGAAATTGTAGTGCATAAAATTAAAGAGACAAATCAATTGATAATCCTTTTATTACAACTACTTGCATATATAATTTTAAATTTTAATAAATTTATTTTATTATTTTTATTTATTTTATAATATTTTTATAATAAATAATAATAATAATTAATTAAAATACAAAAATATTAAATTTATTTTATATTTATTATTATAATTATTCCGCACATAAATTTACAACTAGTGTTTTACTAATTACAAGTTCAAGACAATTTCTACTTCGTGCTTCCTAACCTATCATCATGGTTTTGATGCATTAAAACAGATTTGTTTTAAAATTAATTTTATTTAATTTATATACCTTTTTTTTTTTATATTATTGGAGTGTAATAAATATGTAATGCTCCGTGATAAAGACCTATGTCTCATTATATGAAGTGAAATAGCTTTCAGAACATTCAATGATTGGGCCTCAGTCAATTTCTTCCTTTTTTTTTTTTTCTAAAACATAAATCTCACACCCTCAAAAGTGTAGAAAATGAAAGATTTCGAATTTAATTAAAAAACAAATAATTTTACTTTTTTTTATAATTTTAATTATGTTATATTCTCTTTTATTTTAAATGTAAAATAAAATTAAATTTGAAATTATTAACATATTATGTCATAAATTGGTTATACATCATAAATGGTAGCACAAAGTTGGTTATACATCACAAATTGTAATTTAATTAAATTGGTTACACATCATAAATGGTAGCACAAAGTTGGTTATACATCAAAATTTGTAATTTAATTAAATGAGTTTTAAATTATTTAATTTATTTTTGAAATTTTATTTCACCCCATTTTAGTAAAAAAAAACTCAATACAAATGAAAAATGGTGATTAAAAATTATCTATTAATATTGTCTTTAATATTTAGCATTTGATTAGTCTGCATCATTTTAAAATTTTAATATTCTAAACCTTATTTATTATATCAGTCAAAAATGTAATATGCAACAAATGATTTTGATTCATTTACTGTAATGAGTTACTTAATATAATAAGTAATTTAAAAATATTAAATTAAAAAAATGAGGTAATCCAATTAAATAATGAGTGTTGCATTAAAAGGTTTTTTTCTTTTAAGAATAATTAGAGGATAGTGTTAAAGCCATTATTACTACATTTCTCATATAAAATATCTCAAACATAGGTTATTGTATTATATTTCTTAAAGACACATTATATATATATATATATATATATATATATATATATATATATATATATATATATGAGTGATATTTTATAACAATATACTTAATTTTGTTATACACTAATTTATTAAAAAATATTTTCTTAAAGTTGAAAATTGATCAAATCACAGATATATTCTTTTAAATTGTTTTTTAAAAATAAATTAATATTTTTAAATATACTAAATCTTGGTATAAAGAATGCAACCTTAACCTTTTCATTTGGAATGAATTAAAATAAGAGAGGAAAAAACGTAAAAATAAAAAATAAGAAAAAAAATTATAATTTTTTATTATTTAAGAATTGAACGAAAAAAAAAATTAAATATTTTCTTCTTTTTAATTTTTCTTCAAAATAGAGAGAACTTATTTCTTCATAGACAGGTCATATCAGTCAATTGTGCTGCAATGATGTTGATTTGATCAGGAAATTTCCTTCTGCTTATCGGAATTTGTATAATGTGTGAATTTGTGAAAGTAATCACCACAAAGTGTCCATCCAACGTCTAAGCTTTAGCTTTTCTATTTCATCGTTGGCTAGCAATCAATCTACAGTCGTTTGGGACCTGAGAAGATTCTCGAAGGTCTCTACGTGGCATTATAATTATCATTATTTTGTTCGGTTTTAAAAGTGCAGCGTGTAAAGATTGGGAAATTTTTGTGCTAAATTGTATTTTAATCTCAATGGTTTTGCTTTTTTTTTTTTTTTTTTTTTCGAAGGAATGGTTTTGTTTTCTTTCGAAAAAATGAATTCACAATTTCATTGTTTATATACAACTTGTTCAAGTTTTACTTTTACTTTAATTTTTTTTTTGTTAATTTAATCTCTATTAAGATTTGAATCAGTAATCTCATAATATTAAAAATAAATTTAGTATCATTGATAATATTAAAATTTTATATTATATGCATGCAATAAAGTAAAATGTGTATTGCATTAGTATCAAAGCAACATAATATATAATGTTTTAATTTAATGATAATGATGAAATTATTTAAAAATAAAAATTTAGATTTAATTTTTATTAATATAAATTTATTTTGGTCATGAACTAAAAACATACAGCATATTTCCAAACCAACAAAATCAGTAGAGTAATGTATATAGATTAGAAGTGTTAATTTAAGTTGGAACAAGAAAATACACCTTATATTTATGTTTTTGAAATTAAGAATCAATCAATAATTTAGTTTAATTTAATATTAAAAATTGATCAATCAAAAATAGATCAAAAAAGCATATTGACAAAAACAAAAAATCCAATTAAACTAATTCAGTATAAAATTATATTATTTTGTCAAATTTTAAAAAATTTGAAAATTTATTTTTACTTCAAATTTAAATATAAAATATCTTTCATCAATTTATTATATTATATTTTAAATATTTTTAAAGTATCATATATATATATATATATTTATTAACTGAATTAAAAATTAATTAACTAATTAATTCGATCTGCACTAAAATTTTAAAAATAATCGTTATCATCATCTTCAATGAAGTAATCAGAAATGCATGTGATTATAATATATTAAGTCTAAATCAGTCGACATTGAAACAGTGGAAGTTTGATATATATATATATATATATATACGAGCGATGTAGTGAATACGAGGCCCCCACAGATCCGGGATCTACGGCACTTTCAGATGAGGCTTGTCTGCTTTTATGTTTGTTTGACTGGAAGATGCTGTTGGATTGATAAGGTCAATGTCTCATCACATCCAATATCTCTTTGGTCCTTCCAATTATCGAGCGGTTCAGAGCTTCAGTTATCAATAAAGCAGTAACAACCCACGTGTTTTTTGCGGTACAGAAGATTGTAATATTCTCTATTGGTCAGTTGGTCCACCACCATGTGACACGTTCCACACTCTGTTCTCTGATATATAATTCCGTTTTTCTCCATCACTTTGTATGGACAAAAATGTTTGAAAATTTATTTAGAGGAAATTTTTTTAAAAAAAATAAATTTCATTTTTCTTTTCATATTTAAATAAAAAAAGAAAAATTAAATTTATTTTTTTCAATAGAGAAGTATTAGATGTAATTCATCACAATTCTTCTTAATCATTATATTTTCTTTTCATTTTGAAAGAAAAATAAAAGGAGTAAAAGAAGAATTATTTTTCTTCTTTTTTTATTTTCTTTTTATTTTCAAATAATGAAAAGTTGCAATTTTTTCTTATTTTTACCTATATTTTATTTTTTTCTTATTTACCTCATTCTAAATAAAAGGTTCAATAATTTGGTGAGCAGTGGAGTTGTTTATAATATTATAATATTTTAGATTTAAATTTTAATTATAATTAAACAAATAAACAATTGATGAAAATCTTAGATATTAATTGGACTGAAAAAACTTGCTATATTGGATTTTTATATATTAAAATCTTTTAAAAAATTTAAAGTAATTCAAAAAATTACATAAACTTTTAAAGTAATATACTCTCTTTGTTCCTTGATAAATATTGTTTAAAATTTTTGTACATATATTAAGGATTGTATTTAATAGGTGTTATTACATATAAAAATATTATATTACTCTCAATTAATTATTTTTATAAATTATTATGCATTATAAAAAAATAATTATTACGAAAGAGAAAAAAATATAGTTGAACAAATTAATTAATATTTATTAATAATTGTAAAACGTCAAGTATTATGAAATAAAAATTTCTCTCTAAAACGATATTTATTTTGAAATGAATGAAATAACTTATTCATTTTTGTAGTTATTGAGTTTAATTTTCTTAAGTTAACATTTAGAAGTAAAGTGAGCAATAAAGTTCAAGAAACATATCCGATTCAAGAGTTTTGATTACCCACATGATGTTTTAATTTTAATAATTTTTAGTTTTTAATTTGATTTTTATTTTTTTATATAAAGAAAAATGAATGATTTAACTAAAATGACCGTGTAATATATATGTATATATTTTATATATAAATACAAATATTTTATATACTTTACATATAAATTTAAACATATATTATATATACATTATAATACAAAATATAATATTTAATATATTATATATTTTTTCAAATATAAAATATATTTTACATAAAATTTAGTTAATTGATTAGTTAACCAATTAACTAATTCAATTTTTAGATAACTGAACTATTTTTTAATAAAAAAATTAACTATTTTATTACAATTAATATTGTTACAAGAGTTAAAATTGTTATAAAATTTTTTTGTAGTTATAATAGTCATATTCACTAGTTTTGCAACCTATGCCTCTATGACTAAAATCTACTTCATTTATTAGCTAATAAAGAATGAGAAATTAAATTTTATTTTAAAATAAATATTAAAAATTTTCTAATATTTTCATTTGATATATCTATATAAATAGAAAGAGTAGTGAGATATTTTAAGTTTTTAGAATATCATTCTTATTTTTTTGAAGTAAATTAAGTTACTAAATATAAGAATAAAATTTGAATTTTATTCTATTTTTATTTGAAGTATATCAAACATGCTCTTAAAGATTTTATCTTGGGTATCTTTGAAACTTCAAACTTTTCTATATAAATTTTTTTATTTGTAAAAATAAAAAGAAAATTATTAGTACTATATGACTTAAAAGCGTCAACCCTCCCACTAAAAAATATAAATAAATTATAATTATATAAACTATGTATAAAAGCTTGTGAAATAAATTTTATATATATATATATATATATATATATACACGTTTGATCTTATTTTTTCTCCATTCTTATACGCATAAAAATTCATAATTGCCAATAGGAATCCATTTTCACAAGTCAAGTGTTGATGAAATAAAATTATGTGCAGACTAATTAAAGAGAATCTACTATCTTTATACTTCAGTTCCCTTTTTTTATAGTTTCTGGAAAAATCTTAGTCATCACTTTTCTTTTTTCTGAAACCAACTCTTATCTTTTGGTATTATGAGATTACTGTCAATTTATTCTACTAGCATCAAACTTCTTATTTCTTTATTTTATTTAACAAAGTGGATCATTTCACCTTATTTATTAGTTTTTATTATTTTATCTTTTTTTATGAGAATTTTTTACTCTTTTTTGATAGTTTTGAGATTGATTATTTAGTAATATATGATGATATATTATTATGTATCATTTCTTAAATCTATTTTGACATATTATATAAATTTTAGCTCACATTACACTACAATGTCAATTTTGGTGGGATCCCCGTATTTAATAAAAAAACAAAGTCATAAAAGAAGATTTATGGTGGAAATAAAACCGTGATGTTAAAGTCATGTCAATTTGTAGCTATTAGTAATATTGAGGGTTAATTTCATATTATAAAAATGTTTATTTTGATTTAAAAATTATAAAACCAACTAAATGCATGAGAACAAAAAAATATAAAGAGAATCAAAATGATAAATTTATTGAAAAGGTCAAAAATAAAATTTTAATCTACAAAATCAATTAAGTATAACACGTTTGATCTCTTTATTTTTTATAAAAAATAAGAGAAA
>CATIWR010258253.1:0-13626 GCA_949677035.1 Omphalea diandra | reverse complement strand
GCGAACTTAAGTAACTGCCTCACATTTATGTGATTTGATGGCCAACCATTTCTAACCCTCCATAATTCTTTTTCTAGCCATTTTTAGCCATTGATACACCTCTTCAAGGGCTATATATACCTCCTTCAATAGTGTTTTTCTCACAACACTCAAACATTCTCACTCTCTCTCAAAATTCTCTCAATTCCTCCCAACCAATCTTCATTTTCTGCTATGGCCCTTAAAAGAATCTCTAAAGCCGACAAGGGCAAAGCAGTGGGTGAAACATCTGCCTCCCCTGCCCTTCATCTCATGAAGGGAATCACCAAAGAAGAAAAGGAGAGATACAAGGCAAACTATTTCAAGGTGATTCTCCCCAACAAAATTCCTTCAACCTTCATGCTCGAAACCTTGGGGATCAATAACGAGATTCGTGCATTCCTCTCCAATCTTGGGTGGAATGAGTTTATATTTCATGATGAACCCGACTATGAGGAGATTGTGCAAGAGTTCATATGCACCGTGCAATTAAGCCGCAAAGCCGACTCAAGGGCAGGAAAATATGGGTTAGTGTTTCGGGCCTTTGGCGACCAACTTTCTTCTCTTTTCAATTTACAAGTCAAAAAACATATGTCCTTCATCATCTCCGCACTTGACGTAATCTACTCTGAATTTTGGTCGAAGATTTCTATTGAAACCAGACATGACCCTCGTTCTTCTCTTTCCAAACACATCAAATCTTTGCCTTTGTGGATCCTTCATCGCATCATCACTTTTTCAATAAATGCAAGGGGTTATGGCAATAAAAAGGTCTCACAAAGGACTTGGCATTTCTATTATGCCTCGTCATGAATAAGCCAATTCAAACTGATAGATATCTTATGGATCAATTGATTCACATGAGTACAAAACCGAAGAGCCAGTTTTTACTCTCTTCTCATGTCACAGCCACCTACCGTTTTGTTGAAGCACTTAATGAGGAAAATGAGCAATTCGTCACTAAGAAATTTTTACCCTCCCAAAATTTCCTTGATCTCGCATATTTGATTAATGTCAAGGCCATACATCCGGACACATACGTGTACACTTTAGGTGCGGAAGGAGCGAAGAAAATGGAATCTTCTCAAGCATCGAAAAGGAAAAGATTGACAATTGATGAAGCTACTCCATCCATTCCTCCTAAGCCAAAATCTAAGGGTAAACTCTCTCTCTCTCTCTACCATCAATAACAAGTTAGATAAACTCATGAGGACGATGAAAAGAAGGCTCTTCTTCTTTTCACATCTTCATAGTGACATGGTGGACCTTCAAGAGAAATTGGGAGTCCCCCCATACCATCTTTTGGACTTCATAAAATTCAAGGACACTCATGAAGAAGAAGGCAATGATGAAGAAGAGGATGGAGAAGAGGCTCAAGGTGAAGATCAAGGTGAAGGAAAAGACGAAGATCTTTTTGAAGATGATTCTCCAACTTTCTAGATTAGGGATCCTTTGTACTTTTCTGTTTTCTGTTTATGTTTAAAAAGGTTGTGATCCCTAGTTATGAATAAATAAACTTTGTCTTTTTTGATATATTATCATCTTATGTGATTGCTTTTTTCTATTACTTTTTTGTTCCTTTTAAATACTTATGCATGATTTCTTGTTCTTCTTTCATTATGCACCCCTTTTTTTATCTTGCCAAAGGGGGAGAGATGGTATAATCTAAGGTTAAGGAAGAGGAAATTATAAAGAAATTACAATTTGCACAATTATAACATAAGTTGAGGGGGAGCATCAATAAGCAATATACTTATTGTTTTTTTTTATTGAATGAATGACATACTTAGAAAATTTTGTCTTAAGTATTCATTGAATCATATTACAATCCAACTTCACTTTTCTGCATTATTTTCACTTTAGATCAATCTAAGTTGTCAAAATCAAAAAGGGGGAGATTGTTGGACTAGGGTGGTTAACCCTAAGTCTTGGACCTCTTTGGATCTTGACAAAGAAGATTAATCATGTCTAATGTTTCAAATTAGTCGTGTTTTGTAGCCTTTAGTTTTATCTAAGTTGGAAGTTGGATGTAGCTCAAAATCTTTATAGTATGTAAAGTGTCTTCTAAATCATGACCGCTACCTTGGATTTGCGACCGCGATCCATTAGAAGACTTGTAAGAAGTTAGGCAGGTGAAATTGCGGAGCCATTCTCGACCGCGATTCATCCAAATGTTAGAGTCCAAAATTGGTAGACGAATTCGCGGTGTGTGTCACGCCCTAGTCGTGACTGTGAATTTCGAAGTAACTCAAGAGGGAAGCAAGTCAATAATCACAGTGTGACAAGTGTCTTAGCAGACCGTTGAAAGTCAAATTTCGCGAAGGCATCTTGCTGGTAGCGACCGCGAATCATGAGGAAGAAGATGACCATCTTCGACAGACGAATTTGCATCCTTCTGTCGTGGCCTGTACAAGAAAGCTCGCGACCGCAACTTCTGAAAGTAGGTGAAAGGTAATAGCTACATTTTCTTGGTAAACTAATCAGAAGTTACCACGTGGGCTACTCGTTAGACACAAACAGAGTTTTCCTTAAGGAATTCAGAATTCACGACCGTGAAAGTGTAGTAGCGACTGCGAATTGAGATTGTCAAACATTTAATGCAAAAATCTGTCTAGCACACTTTGAAGATCTTGTACCAGTTTTATTGCAACATCTCTTTGGTGGGTAGAGGCTATAAATTCCTCACTAAACAGATGTAAGTGCAAGAAAATTAATAACTTCATAACCAAACTCTTGCGATTTTGCTACTTAATCTTTTCTCTTTTTTAATTGATTGTTTAGTGTGAGCATAAACACCATTTGTAAAGGTTGTAGTGTTAACCTGTTAAAAAACTCTAGAAAGGTTGTTTTGTGAGCCTCTAAAACACAAGTGTAAAGGTTATTGTGTGAGCCTTAGAAAACATAAGTGTAAAAGTTTGGTGTGAGCTTGAAAACACCATTGATAGTTAGTGGAATACCCAATTGCTAAGAATTGGGGAGTGGACATAGGGTCGATTATACCCGAACCACTATAATTTGTGTGTCTTCATTTCTCCTCTACTCTTCTATTTTTAATTTTTACACACCAATTCAACCCCCCTTTTTGGTGCTAAGGGCCAACAGGCATTGTGCCATTTTGTGCTTTTCCTTTGCCTTTAGGCATTGGGAATTTAGTGCTTAGAGCACTTTTCTTTCTCATGACTTCAACACTTGAGGTTTGAGGTGTTGTTGCTCTAATAAATGTAGTAGGTGATGATGTGGATGAGGAGGTTCCATTAAAGCCTAAACCATATCTAATTAAGGGAGGCCTTTGTGATACTATGAGTGTATCCAAAGCTTTCTTACCCTTATGAAATTTAGAGATAGAGCTTCTAAGTTGAATGACCTCTCCCTTTAGAGAATCATTCTCTTTTCTTAATGAAGGTAATGATAAAGATGATTTGGAAAGATTTTTCATTGATTTTTTTAGTTCTTCATTTGAAGTCCTCAATTCACTTATAAGATCATTAAGGAATTTATAATTATCCTCTAATTTTGAGCATTTTCTCTTATAAGATTTCATTTGTGATTTATACTTGTCATATCTCATAGTAAGAGCTTCTAGAAGCTCTTCATCTACATCATCTAAGTTATCATAATCTGAATGAGAATGAGATGAAGTGCTTACCTCATTAGAAGAGTCTTCTTGAGCCATGAAGCATATGTTGTCAATCTCTTCATCCTCACTTGAGCTATCATCCCAAGTGGCTTTAAAGCTTTTTTTCTTCTCTTTGTCCCCCTTCATCTTCTTCTTTAGCTTGGGACAATCATATTTGATGTGGCCTTGCTTGCCACACTCATAACAAGTGACTTCATTTGTTCTCTCTCTAAGATTAGGAGTTGTCTTTTTGAAGTTCCTTCTTTCTTTTCTTCTTCTAATGAGCTCCTTAATCCTTCTAGAGAGCATTGCTAGCTCTTCTTCTTCCTTGTCACTCTCTTCTTCACTTGAGGTAGTTTCCACTTCCTTCTCTTTGGTTAAAGATTTGAGTTCTAAGGTTTTTCTTTCAAGCTTTTATGATTTTTCTCCTTGGCCTCTCAATTTCTTCATTTCCTCATCCTTTTTTAAGGCTAACACATGAGTTAAGAGTTTGCCTATTAAAACATCCATAGGAACCTTCCCAATCTCTGAATTGGACTCTTGAATGTTGCATACTCTAGCACCAAATTTATTTAATGGAAGAGTTTTAAGGATTTTAGTGTTTACCTCATAGTTGGTGAGAGTCTTTCTAAATTTCTTCTTGTTTGTGATAATAGAAAGAAGTCTATTTATCATTTCGGTAATGCTTTCATAGTCTTTCATCATGAAGAGCTCCCATTTTGTCACATACATTTCCAACCTACTTGATTTCATAAGTGTTATGCCCTCATGATAATTTTCTAGGGTCTTTCATATGGCATGAGCTATTTAGCAGTGTTTTACTCTTTCAATCTCTTCCCTTAAGAGAGAGCTTAGAAGAATTGCCATGGCTCTTTTGTTCTTGCCATTTGACCTTTTATAGGCTTCAACCCATTCTTCTCTTGGAATGAGTTCTTCATTTCCATCCATTACTTTAGTGGGTGGCTTTCATTCTTTGACTACAACATCCTAAAGATCCACTACATCTGCACCAAGATAAATCTCCATCATATACTTTCAATGAATATAGTCAGATCCATCAAAGTAAGGCATGAGGTGTGAGTGGATTCCCTCTTATGCCATAATCTTTGCTCACCCAATTAAGGTTTGTTTGTGAGACTTAGCTGTAATACCACTTGTTGGCCTAGGGCACCCAAAAGGAGGGTTGAATTGGCGTTTAATTAAAAAAATAAAATGAGAGATGAGGTGTTTAAAAAGTTCGATAGAAGAAGAGAATAATAGACATAAGAGTTTATAGTGGTTCGAGTGTTAACCAACCCTGCGGCCATTCTCCAATTCTCTATAGTTGAGTGTTTCACTCAACTCAATAGGTGTTTCCAAGCTCACACCAAACTTTTACAACTTATGTTTTTAAGGCTCACACAAAAATCTCTTACAAGTGTTTTCAAGGCTCACACTAAAACCTCTCATAAGTGTTTTCAAGGCTCACACTAAAACCTCTCATAAGTATTTTCAAGGCTCATACTAAAACCTCTTACAAGTGTTTTCAATGCTCATATAAACCTCTTACAATGGTGTTTATTGCTCACACCAAACAATTACTTAAAGCATAAATAAAAATTAAAAGAATAAGTACCAAATTTGCAAGAGTTTGGTTACAAATTAATGAATTTTCTTGCATTTACATCTGTTTGGTGGAGTATTTATAACTCATATCCACCAAAGAGATATTAGACTAAAACCATCAACAAATCTCAAAGATGTGTTAGGTAGATTCAGCATTAAATGCTTGTCAGGTTGAAGTCGTGATTGTTATTATCTTTTCGCGGTCGCGAATTTTCAATTTTCATAGAGGAACCTCATTTGTGTCTAACAGCTAGTTCACATATTTCCATTGGTCATCCAGGAAAACATAGTCGTTGTGTTATAACCACTCTCAAAAGTCATGGTCGCGAGACAACCATTCCTTGGGAGTGACTGAGACTGCAAATTCCTTTATTTTAAGAGAAAACTTCAACTGCTTGAGTTGCAATCGCGAATAAACTTTTGCCCTCACGATTTTTGATCTTTAACGTACACTTGGGACACTTGGCAAGTTGTGGTTGTGGCTTTGGTTCCCTTCTTTGTCACTATGAAAGTCACAATCGTGACTCATGCGTGACACACACCATGAATTCTTTTGTGACTAAGGCTTTGTCAACTTTGGGTGTGTCGCAGTAGCAAAGTTAACTGCGAATTCCTTTGGCCTAGCTCCATTCTTCCTTATGACTGATTCACGGTCGTGATTTACAATACACTTATTGCGAATTAGAGTGAACTTTACAAGGTTAGAGATTTGAACACCATTCAACTTTTAATGACAAAAACTAACTTATAATCTGTAAAACAACAGTTAATGAAAGCATTAGAATTTATCAATCTTTATTATCAAGATCAAAAGAGGTTCATGACTTAGGTTAAATCAAACTAGTCCAACACATTCATTGCATCTAATAGTTATAATGCTCATGTTATGTTGTTGAGTTAATAACTAGTTGATGCTGGGAAGAGAGTATTTATCCTTTGAGGTTACTACCTTTAGATTTATGAAATCCACACAAATTCATCATTTTTCATCCAGCTTCTTCACCAAGACAACATTTGATAGTCATTCTAGGTAAATTATCTCTCTTATTACCCTTGTTTTAAGCAACCCATCCATTTCTTATAACATTCCTACTTGCTTCTTTAAGGCATGATTTCATTTTTTTCTATCTTATAGGATGAACATAATTGTCAATATTTAAATTATCCATAATAATGCTTGGATTAATATCTATTATTATATTGGAGTCTATGCAAATACATCAAGGTATCATTTAAGAATAAAATGTACACATGTTTCAATGGTTGCTAACATGTTCATTGCTACTCGCAATTCTTTTCCATCAACCTTGACTTGAGTTATCTCATTCGTTGGCTCTGTTTTTTCTTCTCTTATTGAAATATCTATAAAATCAAGTAGCAAAACCTATGTTATTTGTTTTAAATACAAAGTGTAGACTTTATAAGTAAGTTACTAATCCCCTCAAACAACTGCAACTTTGTCTTGTACTAAAATTTATTGATCCCCTTAAACAACTGTAACTTTGTCCCATACTAAAATCTTTATGTAGAGATATCTCATACTGATTATTATATATGTATCATGCAACACTGGCCTTCTAAGGATAACATTATAAGCAACGTCTTTATTCACAACCATTAAGACAACATCTATCTTTGTTATCAAGTCTTTTTCTCCTAATTGTATCCAAAGTGTAATGGACCATTTTATAGGTATTTTGTTTTCCATCAATTCCAATTAATGAGGTTAGTATAGGTATTAGTTAGGTCATATTCTTACCTAAAGCTTTGCATGTTGCCAAGATGATCAAATTGACAAAACTTTTTACTTCTACCAATATGCTTTTCACCAAGTATCTATTTATCATTTCCTTTAACTTCCAATGCATATGCATATGGTTTGAGCATGTTCAACCTATCTGAATGGTTGAATGGAACTACTTCAAACTTGTCTTTTTGTATTCTCTCCATATTATATATGGATTGCTAGTACTTTTTATATTTTGTGGTGTTATCTCCTATTGTTGTTCCTTCCACTTTCCATTTAGCAAAGTTCATTCATCCATTTGCTTTTTATTCACCTTTTTCTTATCATGGTCATTTTATCCTTCTTATAAATCTATTTAAGACACCTCAATGAACCAACTGCTTTATTTCCTTTTTTAGCTTTCTACGATCTTCAATATCATGACCTATATCTCTGTGAAATTCATAATACTTGTACTTGTCCCTTATTTTAGCTAACTACTTACTCATTATGTATGGGCAGGTTATTTATTTGTCCTTTTGCTTTATTTATAATAAAATTTCTTTTCTTAGTGCCTATAATGGTGCTACGAGTTTTTGCTCATCATATCACGTTGTTGGCTTGGGATATGGTTTTCTTATATCATATTTAAGTCTCTATTGATTTCTTTTTTAGTGAATACGAGCCATGACAAACTATGTTATATTTGAAACACTGTATTTTACATTTTTCACCAAGTGTCATGCACACTTTTGACATGTCAATCAATTCCTTATATGTTTTAGGTTTATTCAAATCAAAGATTCAAAAATTTTACCTAATTGACAATTTTGTTTCATGGAATCAATGACTATTTCTAAATTGAGATGATCAATCCAAATGACAACTTCATTGAAATGCTTTACATACTCTTTGAATGTTTTGTCCTCCCTTCATTGAGTCTTTTATAAGTCTATTAAACTTTTCTTCACACTAATAAATGTTACAAATCACATTCATAAATGTGCAAGGAATTGTTAAAAGTTATTTATTAATTCTCTTTGTAGGCTTCCATATCACTTATGAGTAACTCCATATGTAAGGTTATTCAAAGTACTTTATATAACACAATATCTAAATGGGTTTAAAGGCATATGGTATCTCTAAATATGGATAAGCACATTTGTGGATATGTTTTTTGCTTGTAGGATTATAAAGTGGTTGATTTCCATTTGGGAGGCATGGGTTGTGTTAGAATGTTTGGGATTAATAGACTTTTGTAAATTACCTCAAGGTCTTTATATCTAAGGCCTTATTTTGCATTTGATTAAAAAAGTCCTGCATATGTTTGTATAATTCACCACAACTAGCCATATTATCCTCATTATGGGTAATGTCTTTTGATGCTAGATTTCTCAACTAGTTTATTTAGGATGAAATTTTATCATTTTGTTCACTTGTTTCTTCAATTTAGATGGCTTATTAGATCCATTAATATATTCTATGTGATGTATTCCACACAAAGTCAAAGAAGAAACAACGTTATGGAATTCTTTTAACATAGAAGTTTTAAATTCTTCTAATAAATTAGTGAAATAAGTTGGAGGAAAAGATTTATCAAAATTTTGCACTCCTACAAGCAAACCAGTGCCCTTTTCTGCATTAATGCATTAATGCATGTAATATAATATATAGCAAGTGGCTCATTTGCAACATTCTGAAACAACATCCCTTAATTTGATGTATGTTGATTGATTATTATTGGTTGTATTATAGTTGCATTCTATGTTGATGGAGTAACGTTTATGTTAGGTAAACCCAAGGTCTAGGTTGCAAGATTTACATTCAGACTTATCTTTAAAGTGGGTTGCAGTATGTCTACGCTCACCATGCCAATTGATGTCTTAAAATAAGCTAGAATTACAAAAGAGATTTTAGTCATAAAAGAGAAATCCCCCTTATGCTACTTAAGGTGTCTTATATACAAGGTTTCTTTAATAATTGTCCAATATTATCATATTTTTTATGATTACAACTATTATTACTCAAATATCTTATTTAATACATAGTCAAACTAGTCATTGGTACTTAATCCTTTATCATTTGTCGACACTTAAATGTTTATTTGCCCTTATTATCCTTCCTTCATTCATTTGTCTTTCTTTTTCTTTGTTAGTTCTTTCGCATAGGGGTGATCAGTCTCAATTTTGTACTAATTATTTAAAATTTCTCAGAATCGAATCGAAAATTGGTTATTTGAAAAATGAACGAACCCACATTGAACTGAAATAAGAAAAATATTAGTCCCAAATTGAATTGATTTTCGGTTTGGTTTAGTTCAATTTGAATATATACACACACACATGTATGTATGTATGTATTTTAAAAAATGAACTTATAAAAAATAGAATTTGTACATATATGTATATATACATAAGTATTTTAAAATTAAATATTTATGTAATTAAAAATAACACACACACACACACACACACACACACACACACATATATATATATATATATATATATATAGATAATGATTCAGTTCAGTTATTTGGACCTGATAAAAATTAATAACGGGTACTGTGTCGAATTACTATTTTAGTTCAGTTATTTTTTATTTTTTTAATTTTGAATATTTTTTTTCGGTTAATCAGTCTGGTTCGGTATATCTATGATTTGTGCTTACCTCCACTTTTGCTCTTCTCTCTTAATACTTATTAGTTATGTGCCCTAAGGTTAATGCTTGTAATGAATATTTTCTTAATAATGTCATGGTTGCAATTGTATTAATATCTCTTTTATATTTTGTTTACGGCTAAATTATAAATTTCATGAATAGTTAATTATGCCTAATGTCATCAAGTATGTGACTCGATAGAAAAACCTTTAGGTATAAAGAGTTTTATTATAAATTGTACCTAGTTGGTCATTATTATTAGGATAATAAAAAATGAAGACTAGTATATATTTGATTGATAACTATATTTTACTAGTCATAGATATGTGATATTAAATCAAACACATTGATACATGTCTAAGAAACATTGTATTTGATCAACCTGTTATAAGAACATTACATGTATTAATAGTCATAAGTGATTCTCATGCAATAGTATTAAATTAATCATTTGACCTAAAAATCACCATAGATTTCAATATAATAAACTTAATATTTGATATAATCCAACATTATCTTTAGTTGGATGATCATACATATTAATATTGGACATGAAGTAAATCATATGGAGGAATATAAGTAATTGAAAATGAATTTGTCACTCATATATTTTTATGAGAAATATATATTTGTGCTGCTCAATAAGTTAAACTGAAGAGACTGCATGACCATGGGGTAATGAATTGATAAAAGTTACTAATATTATTTTATATCAGTCTACTTGGAGATCAAGAAAGAATTGAACTGTATAAGGACGAAATGATTTATGCTTTATGTTCAATTGAGATATAATATGAGAAAATGATTATAATACTATTTGTGAAATAAGTTAGGTTGGATTATTGACCTTCACATAATTTGGGTGGTTATAATGTCTGAAATAAGTTAGGTTGGATTATTGACCTTCACATAATTTAGGTGGTTATAATGTCTTGCTAAACACTATTTATGACTTATGAGTCAAAAATAAATTGTAAATCACAACCAACATTATGTGTAACACCATGAACTTAGGTCCTATTAATTCCTTTAATCTTCTTTTGGCCTGGATCGTGGAGTGTAGCAATACCAAACTTTAACCGACTTAATCCCAAAATTTACCTGCATAAACTGGTGAGTGAAAATAATGAGTACAAAATTTAGTGAGGTGATAAACTAATAACAAAAACTATTACTAAATACATAAGTAAGACTTTTAATAAAACCTTTTCACTGGAAATGGAAATACCAATACATTGCATAAATAATCAAGTCAATTTCGAAATTTCTTCAAAATGACAAACTTGTCAATATTTTTCCAACATCTCAAAGAAATCATAAAATAAACATCTCGCTAAAATAACAATAATTTATAAGACTTCATCATTTGTTATGTTCACATTTTTCCATATTCAATGTCTTTCCAAAATCTCAAAGTAATTATAAAATTATTATCTAGCTCAACAAATGATAGTTATATAATCTATATTATTTTCTAATACTCTCAGTTTTCTATATCCAAGTAAATTCTCCATTCGTTAATCCTATAATCATATATAAACATGATTTAGAAATTACTTCTATCTAACTCTTTATAATTCTTATCTAATGTTAATTTCATTTCTAAAAATTATATTTATTTATCCTTCTTTAATTTAATTAATTGTACTGAAAATTCAACAGAATCTCCTCTATAATTTGAACTATTCTCCTCGTGAAAAGAGTTTAATTCCTGCAAGAAATCATAATATAATATCCATCCGGGTCCTCCAATCTTTCAATATATTTTTCCCTTTACTTTCACAATTTCATCAAATTCAAAGTAAATATCTAAAATTCTCAATTCATTATCTCAAGTATAAGTCCCAACCAATTCTCCAATTTTCACTGTTAACTCTCATGAATTCTATTAAATAGCTTACTTTCATTAATTCATCTAACCTTTATAATCAAAGTCCAATAATTTCATTTAATCCCAACTAATTCTCTAATATTCATCACTTAATTCAAAATTTCTATTTTGATCACAACATCCTTAAATAACATCCATAATCATCATTAATACTATTAATCCTTTCAAATTTAATTAAATCCTCATAATCATTTGTTAAATACTCTAATTTAATAAATCCTTCTCCAACTATCATTTAATCTCTATTTAACTTAATTACTCTCATAACTATTCCATAAAATACCTCAACAACTCCACAATCCTTAACAATTATATTAATTCCAAGTAATTCCTCTAATTAAAATAAATTCTCTTAATTCTCATAATTTTATCTAAATCACCATTAAACCTCAATTCTTCAATCTACTAATTAATTAACATTATCACATGTCTATCTAACTCATTTTCATGTCATCAAATGCCCAATAAAAATTAATTCCATAATTTTAGACCCAAATCACATTTATTAAAAAATTAATAAAAATTTCATAAAATCTCACTGAAACATCTATAATTTGCAAGAATTATACCATTATGTTCAGGATGATGAGTGAAACGTTTTGTCTGAATTTACCAACTGGGCCTCATCGAAACCACCATGCACGTCGGCCGGAGTTCGTCACCGATAGCCAGTGATGACATCGTCCATAACAAAATGCAGATCATCCTTCCAGGAGTTTGTACAAACTTACAACATTGTCATAAGATCTACCATTTGTCCGAAATCTAAAAAAAATCAAGCTTTGATTGAAATTTTGACTAGCTGTTGCGTCATTGTCCGACCTCTATTCTGCACAAATAAGATGTCCATGAAAAGATGGTGTAGAAAGCTTTCTGTAGCAACTAGAATCACTTAATTTAGAGCTGCAGTTGAAGAGTTACATCCATTTGAATTTGTTACATTGTTTTGTTGTTTTCACTATCGTTTCTAGTGTTGTTGTGGTTACTGCTGGTGGTTCTAGTCGAACTAGAGGTGGATGGGCTATTGGTGATGGTGGTGGCCGACCTCCCCTGTCTTAGTCTTTCCCTCTTTTCCTCTTCCTCTCTCACTTTCTTTCTTCCTTTCCTTTCCTTTCTTTCTTCCTTTCTTTCCTCCTTTTTTTTCTTCTTTCCTCCCATTGCTCCCTTGGTTGGTGGGAAATTATGGTGTGGACCAATCACAACCATACAAATTCTCTTTTTTTTTTGTTTTTAACACACACACACACACACATACATATATACATACATAAACACACCTTTTTAAAACTCTCAAAAATAATCTAAATTTTATTTATGCATGAAATAAAATAATTTTCTTCTTGAATGCTACTTTTAGTAATTGAGTTCTAATTTGAAATATTTTATTATTACTAACTATATTTAAATAAAATCTCATCATAAATAAATTATACATAATTAATATTAAAAGAAACTTAAAAATATTTACAATAATAATAATTATTATTATTACCTTTACAAAATTTTCACATAAATAATATGATTAAATTTCAAATTTAGAAATACAATATATCATAATCACATATACTTAAATAAATTGAAATTTTACTTTAAATTACTTTACTATTCTTAAATTAAATAAATTATAACACTCATTACATACATGTACCCAAATCATTTTCTCTAATCTAAGCTACTTTTATATTATTTAAACACTCAAATTAAATTAAAAATCCAAATTAATTATCAATAAATATATTTTAATAACTCAAATATTCATAACTTCAAAGAAAATATAATTTGTAAATTTTGGGTGTTACAATGTGAACCTATATGGTCGCACACATAGAATTGGCCTACAGCGAAATTTGGTTTGTTACTCTTTCTATTTATAATTAAGATAATTAGAAATATTATCTAAATTATTTTAATATCTATTTCATTTTAGAAGTTAAAGTGGAATAAGATATTATCTTATTTGTGTCTTTTAGATAAATAGCTAGTACAAATATCTTAATGATTGAGATATATATATATATATATATATATATATATATATATATATATATATATATATATATATATATATATATATATATATATATATATATTATTTTGTTGGTGTTTTTT
>CATIWR010258247.1:0-36803 GCA_949677035.1 Omphalea diandra | reverse complement strand
TTAAAAGTTTAATAATATAGAAAATTCTTCATTTTTATAATATTCAATATTTTGTTTTCTATATTATAAAAAGATAACAAAAGGAAAAAAAAAAAAAGTAAAACTACGGATTTTCTTATTTTTATCAAAAAATTATATTATTATTAAAATTTATTATACTAATTTAATTATAATTTTTAAATTTATATTTATATATATAGATTATAATATATATATATATATATATATATATATATATATATATATATATATATATATATATATATATATATTAATTTTAGTCTCAAATTCAATTTTAAATGAGTGTTTGTCATTTATATATCAAATAATTGTATTAATAGTATAATATTTTTGATAAATAGCAATATGATATATTTTTATTTTATCATATGGTAAGTAAACTAATAATATAATTATTTAGTTTCCTCAATTAGCTAAAAAAAATATCAAAAAATTAATTATATTGGAGATTCTTCACATAAAAATAATTTAACAAGTTTCTCAATATATGAAATTCTTCACATTTATAATAATTGGTATTTAGTTTCCTACATAATAAGAAAAATTTAAAACAATTAAAAAGATTGAAAAAGCTGACCAAAGAAAAAAACTAAAACTATGAAATCTTTTAATTATTTATATCAAAAAATTATATTGTTATTAAAATTTATTATACTAATTTAGTTTTATTTTTAATTTACTTATTTTATTTATTTGATAATAAATTTTTTATTAATTGTTACAAAATTTTAATTATTATAAAATATATTTTATTTTGTCATGTGACAAATAAATTAGTAATTACTCATTTAGTTTTTTTAATTAGTAAAAATATAAAAAGTTTAATAAGATAGACACTTTTTCATGCAAAAATAACTTTAAAAGTTTAATAATATAGAAAATTCTTCATGTTTATAATATTCAATATTTTGTTTTCTATATAATAAAAAGATAACAAAAGGAAAAAAAAAAAAAAAAGTAAAACTACGGATTTTCTTATTTTTATCAAAAAATTATATTATTATTAAAATTTATTATACTAATTTAATTATAATTTTTAATTTTATTTACTTGGCAATAATTTTTATTAAATAATAATATATTATAAAATTTTAATTATTATCTATATTAATTTATGATCATTTAACTAATTAAGAAATTATTTAATAAAATAAATATTAAATTTATTTAAAGTTTATTATTATACTCATATCTCACTATGCATGGGTTTGTGATTAGTTAATTCTGATTTTAGACTCAATTTTAAATGTTTATGTTATTTGTCAAATAATTGTATTAACATAATATTCTTGATATGTGATAATATAATATATTTTTTTATTTTTCCATGTGGTAAATAAACTAATAATTAACAAAAAATATAAAAAGTTTATCAATAGAATAATTTTTTTATATAAAAATAAATTAAAAAATTTAACAACACAGAAGAAGTTCTTTACATTATTTATCATTTAAAACTTTAATAATAATAAATATTTAATTTTCTATATATTAGGAAATTTTTTTTGAAAAAATTAAATAGACAAATTGACCAATAAAACAAGTAAAATTATGAATTTTCTTAGTTTCTATCGAAATAGTTATCTTATTATTAAAATTTATTATACTAATTTAATTATAATTCTGTATTTTTACTATTTTATTTGCTTGAAAAAGTCTAGTTAGATAATCTTTTTTATAAAGTAATAGTAAATTTTAGTTATTGTTTATATATTAATTTTAACTATTTAATTAATTAACTAATTATTTGATAAAAATAAATATATTTTTAAATTTATTATTATAATTATATGTGTGACACGCAAATTCACGATTAATTTATAAAATTTTTACATTATAATTCACTCGATTAATTGTGTATGACTTAAAATATCATCATTGATGTATTGTTTTTAGAAGGAGATTGAATGAAATGGAGTCGAAAAAAGTTTATTATTATTATTATTAAAAAATGACTCAAATATCTTGCTCTGTCATTACATTTGAGTTTTTTTTCCCCCCTTCCAGATCTGATTTTCAGATTGGTAAGAAACTGTAGGGGGTAAAAATATCCATATTTTAGGTATAAATTAGCTACATCAAAAATAGCACAAAAAAAGACAAGAGTGAGCTTCTGTTAGGGGGAAAAATATACCTGAGAGCCATTTGGTGTGAATTTTTTGTCTGACTTATGGTTTTTGTTGTCAATTTTCAAAATAAAATGTATTAATAAAATATTTATTTTCATTATTTTATGTTTGAAGATAGAAAAACAGATTTTCATATCTCAGAAAAAACATAGAAACTAATTTTTCCAATTTTCTCAACTCATTTTTTAAAAATAAATATTTTGAATTTTAAAAAACAAAAAATAGAAATGATAACAAACCAGCTAAAGTTGCTGGAAAGTTAGTGAATGCTGCCTTTTCTCGGGTTTCGTGTTTAGTGCCCAGAGATTTACTCAATATACTGAAGGTTTACGTTTGTAATTTCGCTCAGAGACTCCTGTTCTTCTTCCCCCTCTCTCACTTATGGTCACCCATGGTCTTTAGCTAGTTTTCCCTTTGGACCTTATGTGGTTCAATTAAACGAATTCAGAAACAAGATATCTAATTATGAGAAAGCTGAAAAATCATACAAAAAGAAATAATTGTATCTCCTTACAAGAAACGTATGCCAATTTTATTACAAGATATTCAAACCCTGGCCATGTTTGCATTGCAAATTTCATTACAAGATATTCAAACCTGGCCACGTTTGCATCGATTGTAAAGCGTACAAGGCCGGGTGTCATTCCTACTGGAGTGTATGCAATTGCCATATATGGCTTGATTGCAAATCGGTTGCCTTCCGAAAGTTCTGTAAGAAAAATACCGCACAGTGCTGGCGGAGTTAGGACTTGGACCCATATCGGATTCCATGAAGATATCTTCTTCAAGGCATGAGCCATTCGTGGTGTTGCAAAAAGGGTGCATGCTGCCTTTCAAAGAAGTTGCTATAGGAACGTTAACAACAGTGATGATCAAAACCAGTAACACAGTTAAAGAGAAGCAAAAGCTACATTCTGCAATCTTCATATTTGGATTTTCCTTTCGCACCTGTGAATGCATTATTAAATGGAAGGGAAAAGGGGAAGGACACTATTATACTTGTACAGTAAGCTTACCCAAAAAGATGAAACTGATATTATTTATATGTGAGGACACTATTATACTTGTTTTTGGTCCCCTAAAATAGTGCCACAAATAACACTCTGGGCCCAAGGCCATGTGACATGAATTGACATGCAATTACGAGACATTTTTGGCGTTGATCGCTCGGACGTCAGATCCCACTAATTGTGATGTATTTGGCATGAATTGTACTCCCAAGCTGATTGATATGTGTAATGTGGCTAGCCTATTAGATTCTATGAAAATTTTTACTCTTTTTGTCTGTCGAAATATTTTTCTTTTATTAAATTTTAAACTTAAACTTGCATAATTCTTAAAATATCTTTGATTTCACTAAATCAAAGATTTATTGATCTAAAGTTCATATTTTGTTTTTATCAAAAAAAAAAAGTTCATATTTTTTTGCCCAAAAATATACATTAAGGGTTAGATTCGCAGAAATTGTTGCCTTTCAAAAGTCGGACAGTGAAGTGATATTTATCGTCATTGGTCCATGAAAGCTTTTTTTTTTTTTTCTTAACGCGTTTTTAATTTTGGCATTAGATTCATGTCGTTTGGTCACGCAACATGAATTTCATGGAATAAATGAAGGGGGAGAAAGAATTACAATTAAAGGGTGTGTTTGTTTTGGGTTAATTTACAGAACGATAATTAAGAGTGTGACAATTAAAAAAATTAAAGTGTAACACGGATCAACGGCGTTTCTTTTTCTATCAAAAAAATAAAAATATTATAAAAACAGTTAAATATATTTAGTATTTTATTAGATTGATACTAACTTTATTTAGATTTTATTCTACAAAAAGTTATTTAGAATTATATAAAGTTAACGGGATTAATTACCAAAAAGTTCTAAACTTTATAGTATTTTTCAAAATTATCTCAAAATTCTCAAACTTCAACTTTCTTTTCAAATCTATCCTCCAACCAATATTTGATTATATATACAATTACTTAGAATATATACATATATTTGATTATATACATATACACAACCAATATTTGATTATATATACATATATTTAATTCTATTTAGTTACATTTTTCTATATTAAAAGTGAATGAAATTAAATTAAATAAGATTTTATATAATTTTTAGTTTTTTTTGGCTCTAATCGAACTTTTTAAAAAAGTTTAGGAATCAAAATGATCCTTTATTCACTTTTTTAATTTTAAGATATTGGTTTGAGGATAGATTTAAAAAAAAAAAAATTGAAGTTAGGGTTTTTTTTTTGTTAAAAAAATAAAGTATGAGATATATTTGAAAAATACGGTAAAATTCTAAATTTTTTTGTTAATTAAGGCTAAGTTAATATTAATCAAGAAATGATCACTGTGATGACAATAATATTTTAATATAATATTATTGCAATTTATTTTATATTTATATTTACATTTATATTTATAATATCATTATATTAGCAATACTTATTACTGAATAATTTTGCACAAATTTAACACAAATGAGTGTAAATTATTATAGTAAAATTAATATATTCATTAACTAAATCTCATAATGACTCACCCTTAAATCCAACTAAATCTCAGGTTTATCGAGGCATACTAAAGGGTCTATACCCCATTCTGAGCACGTCAGATGACGGGTAAGAAAGTGTATTTCACATTTATGAATTATTGTTTAATTTTTCAAATCTATCTCAAAATTCTCAAACTTCAATTTTCTTTTCAAATCTATCCTTCAACCAATATTTTGATTATTAAAAAAATAGATAAATTATCATTTTGATCCCTGAATTTTTTTAAAAAAAAAAATTGATTAAATCCAAAAAATAGAAAATAACTAAAAATTATATGAAATCTTATTTAATTTGGTTTGATTCATTTTTAATAACTTTTTCTTTTATAAAATAATATCTTTTTCACTTTTTCATAGTGTCTATATTTTATAATAGTACAAAATTTAATAATTTTTTGGCAATATTTCATTCACATAAAAAATACTCTGTTTTTATTTTAAAAGTATATTATATAATATAAAAAATTAAATGTACTTTAATTTTCTAGGATATGTTAATCTATTATTTTATTATAAATTTTAATCAATGTAGACTTAACCAATTACTTATTCTTGAAATTTAAATACAATAAATTAACTTTATATTTTATATGAAAAAGTATTTTGTCTGATTTTTCTATTAAATGAGAATTAAATATTTAATTATTATACACTTGTACTACTTCTATCTTCTATTTATATGCCTTAGTTTTTACTTTTTTATTTTTATTATTTATATGATATGCACTTATTTATTTTATTGTCTTTCAATTTTAACTTTGATTTGTCATTATTTCACTAAGTATACATGCATGCTTGTAAGATTAATTTATTTTTTAACCTCTTATATATTTGAATAAATTAATATTTAGCTATTTTATATTTTGATAAATCTATTTTTCTCTCAAGAAATGACTTAGTAATATAAAAAGATAATTTAATTATTTGTAATAGATAAGTTTTTAGCCATTTAGTATGTAGATAAAAATGATAATTATTTATTGTTGCATTATTTTTTAAAAAATATGATTATCTAAATTTTGAATTTTGAATTATGAATTAATGATATTTTATAATAAAATTTTATAATGAATTATTTATTTAAATAAATTATATTTTAATTCCTAGGAATATATATATACATATATTTAATTCTATTTAGTTAGATTTTTCTATATTAAAAGTGAATGAAATAAAATTAAATAAGATTTTATATAATTTTTAGTTATTTTCCTATTTTTTTGGCTCTAATCGAACTTTTTAAAAAAGTTTGGCAATCAAAGTGATCCTTTATCCATTTTTTAATTTTAAGATATTGGTTTGAGGATAGATTTGAAAAGAAAATTGAAGTTAGGGTTTTTTTTTTTTTTTTGTTAAAAAATAAAGTATGAGGTCAATTTGAAAAATACAGTAAAATTCATGATTTTTTTGTTAATTAAGGCTAAGTTAATATTAATCAAGAAATGATCATTGTGATGACAATAATATTTTAATATAATATTATTGCAATTTATTTTATATTTATATTTATAATATCATTATATTAGTAATACTTATTACCGAATAATTTTACATAAATTTAACACAAGTGGGCGTAAATTATTATAGTAAAATTAATACAACCATTAACTAAATCTCATAACGTTAAATTCAACTAAATCTCAGGTCTATCTAGGCATAGCAAGGGGTCTATACCTCATTTTGAGCACGTCAGACGACTGGTAAGAAAGTGTATTTCACATTTATGAATTATTGTTTAATTTTTCTATTTAATGTTTTTTATTTTCTTCTTTTCATTGCCTTAATAACAAGTTCAAGAGCTGAGACGGGAGGTTATATCCGTTGATGTTTTTATGTATACATATGAAGCAACATGACATGCAAAACTTCGTTGATATAAGGCATAATTTACAAATTTTATTTTTAATTTTTCATTAATTATTATGATTATCTTTCATGTTTTACAAAATGCAAGATAATATTGCCCGACATCGTTAGCATCTAATGAACCTTGTTAGGTAAACAAGCACGAGGTTTTGCTCCTGGCAGTATGAGTCGGGTGAAGGGTAGATCTGTAGTATGGGTGATCAGGCGCCTCAGTTCTATGGCGACTCCTTAGGTGTCAGCTCTTCTTCCGCTCCATCGCATTTTGTCGAGGACTTGCAGCGAGAGGTCGAGAAGTGAGTAGATAAGAGAATCATATCATATCATGCTCACATATAGTCTGTAGATACATAGATGCTATCTATAGAGGATTGGTTGCACGTTGTGTCCTAACAGATTGAGATACCTCTTCCATCTTATCTGCAGATGTCTATGTCATCCGTCCAGCCTCCTGGAACTACTATTGCTACTCCTCCTCTTGCATTTGATCTGATGCCTCTGACGCTGCTAATGATTTTTTGGTCAATCAAGATGATGTAGCATTTCATTAGCTTTATATTTTTTGTATTAAATATTGACATTTTTTTTTTGCATATATGTTTTAATGGTTATTGCACTTTCAACTTTTAGATTAAAAATTTAACAGTTCTAATCATTTTGACATGCAATTAATGTTTACACTGAAAATTAGAAGTATTTTTTTATTCAATTATAAAAAACAGTAACTACTCATGAAGATATATATATATATATACCAATGGAAATAATAAAAATAAATTTAAAATATGCCGACAAAATTTTTAGAATTGAAAAATATTAATCTTAATTCTTCAACGAATTATCGTCAGATTTACCAACGGAATTTCAGATAGAAAGTTGTCATCGGAAATTCTGTCAGATTTATGACATGTTTTATCTACCATTTCTCTGTCGTAAATTCGTTGGTAACTTTGCCGACGGAATGGAATTTCCATTCGTAAAACGTTACTGATAAAGTCTTTGGCATCGAATTACAATCTTCGGGATTCTATCGGTAATTAGTCATTACTGCATCAGTATTTTATTAACTTATGGTAGTGATTGGAACTTTAAAAAAATTTATATAGTAATATGCAATTTAAATGTCAAGAAAGTTGAAATTAATAATAGGTGTTGATATTTATATTAACTCCTATCAAAATTAGACGAAGAGTGTAGATTGTATAATAACTGTATAATAAAGTAACACATAAGTCAAATTGCATTATGTGTTATTAAAATTATATACTTAATTTTGTGTACCATGTACTCTTTTAGGTGCAACTGATTGAAGAGTTTTGAGATAATCTTTGAGCTTATGATTGTAATAATTATTGTTAAAGATATAATCAATGATGTTTATGGATGAAATCTTATTAAAAGGATGAATTGTGTAAATTATTATTCTTTTTTATTTTTAGTGTTTTAAACACTGTTACAATCACAATAATGGGACATATTACTAATATTTGGGCAAACACTTTTACAATCACAATAAATGGGACATATTACTAATATTTAGGCAAAAGCAAAATTTTTGAAAGAACTTATAAATAATGGTGTAAATAGGGGTGACAGTTTTTTATTCAACTGAAAATTTAATTTGAATTTGCTTAAAAATTTGATTTTAATCTGACTTGACTTGAAAGATATTTTGAAATGATTCAAATTTGAGATGATTAAAAAGTTTTAGGTCAAATATGATTCGATATTAATCTGATCCATTTATCAACTAAAATTAATTATATCATAATCTAATCAAATCAAAACTTATCTAAATTATATTTGATTTAAATTTTAAAATATTTAAAATATATTTTATTTAAAAAATTAAAATTATGAGTGATTCAATTTGTTTTGATTGAAAATATTAAAACAATCTTTCCATGATTTGCTCTAATTTGCCTATAATTTAAAGTGATTTCAAATTCATTCAAAAAGAAATATAAACCAACATTAATCCTATTCAAATGGACCAAATCAAAATTGATTTGTCCCAATTCCGTTCAACTTGATAGACCTGCCACCTCTAGTTGTATACTATTTGCTACTCGTGATGTTGCATCTATATGAATGTCATGCATGTGAAATATTTTTTTTAATTGAATGAAATTTAAGAAAATAAACCAAAAAAAACCTATTTTTAATTAATAATCAAAATCTAGTTTTTTTTTTGTCAAAATGAATATTCTAAATTTTTATAAATCTACAAAAAAATCAGATCTAATGTCTCCAAAACCAAATACAGCACAATAAGCAAAATAAATTGAATTTTGTGGACTAAAAAATGTTTGAATTTTTTATGCTGTTAGCCTCGAATATGATCTGAAAATCATATATTTATTATATACTTACAAGGCGTAAAAAATATATAATTTAGACTAACTAGTAGGAAAAATTTATCCTGAAACTCTTAAATTTTTTATATTTTAATTTTTAAATCCCTCAAGTTTCATTTTAGAGTTTAAGCCCCTTTATTAATGTAATCATTGGGTATTTCGAACATTTATAAAGTGAAAGAAAAGAAATTGGAAATATATTTAATAATTTTTTTTAATTCATGAGTGGTCTATTGTGCCAAATAATATTGTGAATTATACCGTAAATCAACAACCATATTTCTTATGAGTAAGAAGACCAACATGCTATGCATTATTGGCAAAATTTAAAGTTTTATTGCAGTGATATACAAAACTTGGAGTGTGGTAATTCATTTATGGCATGGTGGAAGGAGTTTGACGCCTCCAGGCTGAAGCTGCATTTCCTGAAACCTTCCAACCGCCATCAATGTACACTATATTTGACCAAATTGGTCATACATGGGGAATGTTTATATAAAACCCGGAAAAAAAAATTTCATCAGCATCTCATTCTTGAATTCTGGAAAAACATTTCCAAACTTGGTTTATCAATCTTCTTGTTGTTTGTCTGCTGTTCCAAGAAATGCCATCTCAACAGTATTGCTGTCACTACTACTGCCAATTGAAAACTTGCTGCTACTCTCAGTCTCACCAACGGGGCAGGTTTTAATCAAAGATAAAATGTCTGGAGATGCCTTTAAGGGCACCTCAAGATCAAAGTCTATTTCCACGTTTGACCCACCGAGCTTCAACTCTGCACTCTCCTGTCGCTGTGAGGCAAGCTCAAGGCCATACACAACATCCCTCATTGATGGCCTTTTGATCCTGTCATCAAACAAACAGCTCACAGCTATCTCACTAAATATTCTAAAACATTCCGGTGCAATTTTCCTTTTCAGGAATGGGTCGATGATCTGATTAAGTGTGCCATTGCAGTAGCATTTGCTAGCCCAAATTGCTAGGCTAATTTGATCATCATAATCATCCCCGATTGCTGCATCCACGGCTGGCCTAGCACATAACACTTCAAATAGCACCACTCCAAATGAATACACATCAGATTTTTCGGTCAATTTGTAGCTTCGGAAATATTCAGGGTCTAAATATCCATAGCTGCCCTTTACTACTGTGGTGATATGTGATTTAGAGTTCCTAGTAAGACGCATTTTAGACAATCCGAAATCTGAAACCTTTGCCACCCAGTTGTCATCCAACAATATATTTGTTGACTTCACATCACGATGAATGATCGCATGCTTCGCTCCTGAATGAAGGTAATGAAGACCGCGTGCTGCACCAAGACATATCTCTAGCCGATGATTCCATGAAAGAGGAGGATTGTTAGTGTTATAGAGATGATCGCGAAGGGCGCCCCGCCCCATATAATCATAAACTAGGATCATTTCTTGATCTTCAACACAATATCCAATAAGCGAAACCAAATGAAGGTGTCGAAGCTGAGAAAGCATCTCAATCTCAGTCTTGAACTCCTCTGCACCCTGTTGCGACCCTGGGCTCAAACGTTTCACCGCAACAGTAAGGGACTTGTCCTCAATAATTCCTCTATATACATTACCAAACCCTCCAACGCCTATAATACTGAGCTTGTCAAAGTTGTTTGTCGCTGCTTTTATCTCATCCAGAGAAAATCTGCGACAAATATAAGAAAGTAGAGGGGAGCTGCTGATTTTGAAGGACTCTGTCATCGCCCTGTTACTGGATTGTTTGTCCCTGAATCTTCCCCGAAGAATCAAGAAGAATAGAAGAGGGAGTACAATAAAGCCTAAAACAACACCAAAAACAATGGGAAGTATTGCTTTGTGATTGTTCTTTGACTTTGTCGGTTTCCTATTGGACGATGTTTGGATTTCTGAACTTATCAATTTAAATATTTCAATCCCATTCAGAATTGCATCAGAATAAAGTGAATCTGGACGTGCATGCAATGCAATGGACAGATTCTGTAGCGTTTCATTTCCAATTGTACTCATCAACACTGCATAGTCTTCGTACACAGGAACCCCATTTCCTCCACTCCAAGTTATTACATCTGCTTGGGAGTCAGCAATTTGATTACCTATGTAGATCCGGAAAACTCTTTCATTTACTAGTGTTATTTTAGGTTCGATCTCACAAAAATGAAGCCTAACAAGATAAATGAATGGAGAATCAACCTAAAATTCCCAAGTAAGATTGTGTTGTAGGTTTATAGCTGCATCTTTGCCCATTGATCGAGCTGTTTGATAGACTGCTGCAGGTGCAGTATAATTATGTGTCTTTGTGAAACTGAGTTCGATACTTTTGTTTACAAGTGTAATGCTTGAATTTGCAATAATCAAGTAATCATCGTCAGTAGACCAGCTTCGGTACATGCCAGTGTCATCCTGTGGTGAGATAAATTGCCCGCCGACATTTATCCGGTACTTTAGCTCTAAAGCAGCATTTGTGTTGAAAAAGAATACTGGATTCTCCTGACCAACAAAAGGGATCCCCATACCTTCCTGTGCACTATAATAAAGATTAGTGGGCATGGATAGAATTTCTATTCCGTTGATAAAGGCATATGCATCAGCCAAACCATCAGTCGGAGCCAACGTTATGTACAACTTTTGGTCATCTTCAACGCTTAAGCAGAATTCTATATGAAAACGTTCCAAATTAAGAGACTGAGCGTGTTGAGCAGCACTGAAGTTGCTGAGAAGGGTATGTCCTTGGGCTTCGACAGAAAAAATTGCTTTTGAACCTCTGTAATCTAAGTATGAAACTGAAAAGAAGTAGAGGCGGATAAATTTTTGACCTCGGGTAACAGGAAAAGTGTAGGTAAACTGAGAGCGTGAAAGGCGCGCAGTTATGTAAGGTATGGTGTGGATGGTGGAAGGGGATTCTATTGCTATTGATGCATTGTTTTGATCAACAAGAGAGAATTTCGAATTATTCTTGTTGTCTGCAGTCCAGGTTCGGCCATCAATTGCTTTCGCGTCGTTGTTGGATCCGCAAGCGAGAGCAATGTTATCGAGAGGGACGTAAGGATGTGGTGAATTGGCTACGGCAGTGAATATGAGATGGTGGAGCATGAAAGATTGGCAGAAAAGGGTAAACACCGGTAGGCTCTTGATGGGATGAAAGTTGACGATGGTTCTCATTCTCCTATCCAGAAAAGATGGGTGAAACAAATTAAGAGGAAAAGATAAATTCATCACAAAGAGGACCATGCCAATGCTTGCCCTGTGAAAATCCCACCATAAATTTAGCTATTTTGGACTTCTGACAAGTTAGGTAATAACATTAATGAGTATCTAGGCGCAGACACCTACAAAATTTATTGAATTAAGTGTCATAATGCTTTCATCTTGTTGCTTCCAGGAAACTTGATATCATTTGCGCCCTGATGAGCCGATTCCTCATCATTGTAGAGATCAAATTCAGACTATATTAAGCAGTTTTCAGAACTGGATCCAACCTATAAATTAAAAATTATTCATAAATCTAGTAAGACAATTTAAATAAAAAAAATATTGTTTATTTGGTACATAAAGAAAAGAAAATAAATATTTTAATTATTATTAGGACGTCCATTTGGGACATAAGTAAGTTGTATACATAGGTGAATTTTATAGTAAGTAATAAGTAGTAACGTTAATTTCAGTAATACATTAGGTGAAAAGTGATAAGCTGTAAAAAAAAATTTTTTTGGGGTTAAAAATGAGATTTTTTTGCAGAATGTATTAATTATTATACATAATTTGCAGTTTTGGATAATTTTTATGGATAAATATTCTAAGATGTTTGATAAGCTACACTAAAATGAAATTATTACTCATATATTTTAAAAATTATATAAGAATTTATGTAAATTTTGCAATCATATCTATAATTTATTAATTATGTTATAATAAATCTACTATTATTTTTGGATATTTTTTACAATAAAAAGTTCTTAAAGTAATAAATAAATTATACATCAAATAAAATAATTACGTAAATATTTTAAAGTTGTATAAAATATTTAATGATAAAAAATGCTAGTATAGCAATATTATCACTAATTGTTATTATTATTATTTATCATTATTTTTCTATGTAAATCTTATAAATATATGTATAATTTATTTAATATTTTATGTAACAGCATTCAATTAATTTGAATAATATTTTTCAAATTTAAATTATTTAAAATAATAAATTAATTATGCAATATAACAAAAGTGTTGCATATACGGTGACAAAATTAAAAACCATTTTCAGTTTATTTACTTGAAGTTGTTGGTGACTGCCAGTGGCGGCGAAATAAGAGGAGGAGAGGTATATAATTTAAAGTATAATCATATGATAATATAATTAAACTTTATATATTAAAAGAAAATATCATAATTACTATATTATATTACTCTAAAAATAATTATATTAATATACTAACTAATACATAATAATTTTTTTAAATAGCATTCAAAGTAACTCATTTTTTATTAAAAAATTTAAAGAAAAATAAAAAAAATGGAGCTTGTAGAACTCATTAATAGCTTAAATATCAATGTTTATAGTTTTTTGTTGATTGTCATATCATTTTTTTTATTACGTTTGCTAATAAATATTTTATACAGCTACATTTTTCTTTAGCATCAAATAAAAAGTGTTAAGGTTACAACTTTAAATCCCTCTTTGCTCTTTAGGAGACAGATGATTGCAGCAATTATCGAATGTGAATAAAGGATGATTGAGGTTGCAAGTGTGGCGACTCATTTTCTTTATATGATACATCAAACGAGAATCCTAGTGCATAGAAGTATAGAAAGTAACTAATGTTAATTATTTAGCATTTTAAATGAAGCATAATTAAATGAAGTAATAAAAAATAATTAATGTTAGTGTAGAGCCTAATCCTACACAAAGGATCGCCCTAGATGAAAATGGAGACCTTATTAGATTATTGTTCTTCATTTAATAACTTAATATTTACACAATATTTTTATGAGATATTCTAATATGAATTGAGTTCACTATATAGAATGATGACCAACCAATTAAAAAAATTTATTTATATAGAATTATTAGAAAAAAAACTCGTTTATATGCGATAGAATTATTATAGGATTGTATCTAAATTGCTTACTTATATTATAGGATTGTATCTAAATTGGTTACTTATTTACTGAGTATAACTAAATAGCTTACTCATAAGGATAAGAATAGATTCTTCAACTTAATTATATTAACTAACATGTATACTAATTTTTATCAGAATTACTTCTATTCTCCTTTAAGCTACCTATCATGTATTCATAAGATTGTATACTATTTGAGTAATTAATTTTTTCTAAGATTATTCGTTTGTAAAATATATATAAATTAGTATCTCTTCAATAATTTTTTAATACATCAACCCAAACATATAAAATAAATAATACAAGTTCTTTTAAAATCAATCAATTAATAAATTAATATATGTATAAATTTAATTTTAAAAATTGTGTTGATACGTTTTTATTATATGTTAAATAATTATTTTATGTTATTAATTTTAAAATTATTATATTATCATTAATAATTTAATATAATTTGAAATAAAATAAAATTTAATATAATTAAATGAAAAATAAAAACATATCTTTCATAATCAATAAATTTATAAAATTTTAATATAATATGAATTGATGGAATATATAAGTTGATATAAAATTTTAATATAATATAAATTGATGGAATTGAAATACTTAATAGTTTAGGCCAAAAAATGGATGGTATTTTAAGTTTTTCAAGAGTATTTGAAATAATTTCGAAGGAGGAGGAGATGAGTGTGCGTGGAGAAAATTAAAAAATTTGGTTTGGAGAGGGGAAGGAGGGTCTGTTGCTGTCAAGAAAGAGGGAAGAAGTGAAGGGGTTAGGCTGTTTTTAAGGGCTCCTATATTCTCTTTCATCGTTGGCTCCTTAACGATCAGAGGAGTTATGCCCGCCATTATGCATATACCTTTTAAAAGGTTACAGAAATAAATGTCATTTAAAATTTGTACTATAAATATGTTAAAGATCAGGACATTATGGCTTTCTATATTCACAAACCGCATCGGAAGGCTACGGTGGATCAAAAATTTGCAAAATGGGTCTTTGATGACAATTACTCTGTATCTAACCCCTTGCAGTATAAATTTTCTTACAGCCATAATTCATAAAGAAGCTATAAATGAAGGTTGACTTAAATGGTAGGAGTGCGAGTTTCTTTCTCATAATATTAGATTTTGAATCTATTCAGAAACTATATTTTTTTAAAAAAGTAATATTTCATGAATTCAGTAGTCTAATATAGATAAACCTACGTCAATTAATTCAAAGCGAAAAACAACCCGTTGTTACATAAAAAGAAAAGAAAAAAAAAAATACTACAAGCTTTTGATTGGTATTGGGGTTGTATATGTATTTGATTCTTATAATAGGATGTGTTTGATTTTTCTAATACGTAGGACAAGTATGCTTTTATTAGAGTACATTATGATATATATCATTGACCTGTTATAATAAACTAACAATTTATAAATTTTTAATTCATCTAAAAACTATATTATCTTTGTTTTTATATTATTAAACTTTCTTTTTCTACCAATCTTTTATCCAAAAGACATAATTTAAATCAGGGCAGAGCATGAGATGTGGGGCAGCAAGACTTGCACAAGTCACTACATTATTAACCCACTTGTTCATTGTCATTTTAATTATAGGGAAAAAGGTAGTAAACATTGCCAATTGGGTCACATAAATCAAGCGCAAATAGATTTGTTCTTTTGGCCAAAATCCAAGGGAGTGTTTTGTTTTCCAGATTCTCCATCCAATACCAATCAAAAAATTGAAAAATCGGAACCCCTGATGTGTGTGTGGCTGTTCAAAGACTCAAGCTGTTATAATAATACTGTCTACCGATCACCTAAAGTTTTCATTAAATGGAGACTTGAACTAAAGTAGGGGAAAAATCGTATGGTCATTCATTAAAAGGCACGGCAGAAGGATGAGCTGTGGGGCAGGAAGACTTGTGCAAGTCGTTGGCATGACTCTCTTGTCATATTTCTTTCTTTTGGAAGAACGAATCTTGTTAAACTTCAGAGAAGGGAGTGAGGGCAATAATACAAAGACTTGCACATGTCTTCTTTAGAGACTGATAATAGCTCTTGTAATTGTCCTTCTCAGACACTAATTATCAATCTCCTTTTCTATTGTCCTTTTAATAACAGGGGAAAAAAAATAGACATTTGCAAATGGATTTCATCTTTTGGCCAAAAGCCAAAAGCAGGGGACCTATTGTCAAATTTGTTTTCCCAATGCTCCAAAATTTGGAGAAACCAGAGCCCGTGATGAGTGGGCACGACAGAGACTTTTAAAGATTAAAGAGTACTATGGAAAACTAGACATCGTAACCAACCAATTCACAATGACTTGGTCCCACACACAATTAGCGCTCCACCGACTCCATCATGCAGTCTCTCTCGATCTCCATTAGCTGGAGGTGGCCATTTCGTATCCTACTCGAAAATTTGACCGGAATCTATTTATGATAAATTATTTAATAATAATAAAATTATTTATTTTTATAAAATAATTTTATCATAATTTTTAAATTATTTAATATAGTAATAAATATTATTATAATAATAGTATTTTTCTTTATATATTATTTGGTATGCATTATATTATGATAAAATATTATATATGTCATAATTTATTTTATATACTTACTTGTCATGACAAATTTTTAAATTAAAAATTATGGGTTCTCAATGATTAAGAAAATTTAAATTTTTTTGAGAATTTTTATTTATATTTAACGCTTCTAATTAAATCAATTACTATCTAATTTGATGAATCGAGTTCAATTATAACTCAAGTCAAAATCAATATTTAAAAAATTATATAGTTAGACTCAACTGATCTTTATATTTTTTCAATTATTTCAATCAAATTCAAAATTAAATTTAAATACTCCTAAGATAATATTTTTATTTTTACTCAATTTAAATATTTTTCATAAAAATATCAAAAATTTATTTTTATTTTAGTTGATAAATAAATAATTTTATACTAATTTTATGTCTTAAAGTTATAAATTTTATTTTCATATATTTTAATAATAAATTAGTAAATCCTTAATTTTTTATTTTAAGGATAAATTCTTTGAGAATGTTCAGATTCATATAATGTTATTGATTTTTAAATATTTCTCAAAAATTTTTAATTAAAACAGTTTAAATAATTTATTATTTAAAATATAAAAATTAATTTTTTTAAGGAAAAAATGAAAGAAAACTTTTTAAAATGAGAGATTGAGAAATTTATGAATTATAAATTTAAATTTCAAAATTTTTAGATTTTTAAAATTTAAATATAAAATTATCAAATAAAAGTATATAAAAAATTTAATTAATTAAAAATGAGATTAAATTGAATAAAAATAAAAGTATCATCTTAATAAAGCTAATGTAATTGATTTTTTTAGATATTTCTAAAAGTTTTTTAAAATGATTTAAATAATTTATTATTTAAAATATAAAAATTAAAATTTTAAGGAGAGATTGAGAGAAAAAATTTTAAATAAGATATTGAGAGATTTTATGAATTATAAATTTAAATTTTAGAAATTTATACATTTATATAGAAAATTAAAAATTTTCATATAAAAGTATATAATAAATTTATTTAATAAAAAAAGGGATTAAATTGAATATAAAATAAAAGCATCATCTTAAATAAGTTCATGTAAATAATTTTTAAAATATTTTTTAAAAATTTTATTTAAATACTTTAAATAATTATTATTTAAAATATAACAAATAATTTTTTAAGAAGAGATTGAGAGATTTTATGAATTCTAAATTTAAATTATAAATTTTTATTTTTCAAATTAAATATAAAATTAAAATTCATCTACAAGTACGAAATAAATTTAGTTAAGCAAAAATGAGATTAAATTAAAGAAAAAATAAAAATATCATCTTAATTAAACTCATGTGGTTGATTTTTTAAATATTTCTTAGAAGTTTTTGTTTGAATAGTTTAAAAATGTATTATTTAAAATATAAAATTAATTTTTTTAAAGAAGATTGAGGGACATTTAAAAAAAATAGAGATTGAGAGATTTTATGAATTATAAATTTAAATTTTAAAAATTTTAAAATTTTAAATTTAAATATAAAATTAATATTTATCATACTTAAGTACATAATAAATTTAATTAAGTAAAAATAAGATTAAATTGAATAAAAATAAAAGTAGTATATAAATTAAGTAATAAACTTAATTTTTGATTTAATTGAACTAAATGAAAAAGTATAATGATCAATTGAATTTAAATGCGTTTTACTAAATTATATTTTTGATTTAAGATATAATTAAAATCATTTGACAAATTACAGTGTAATTGATTCAATTAGAAGTTTTAAATATAATTTAAAATTGCATAAAAGTTTAAATTTTTGAGTAATTAAACTAAATTTTTACCATAATGTTTTTAAAATGATAAGAAATTTATCACACTTTTACTTATTTTTTTATAATAATTGTAATAAATTTGATTTTTGTCACGATAAAATCACATATTAAGATAAATCTAAATTTATCACATAAATTTTTATCATAATACATAATTTTTTTTATAATGAATGATTTTCTATTATTGAATATCATATGTTTGTTTGTAAATTAATTTAAATTATGATATATGACTTAAATATAATTTTATGTGGACTTAATTTAATTATTTTCGTTATATATTTTCATTTTCTTAAAAAAATAAATTATATTTAATTTATTAAGCATTTAAATAAAAATAAAAAATGTTAATCAATTTTCATTTTACATAAAATCTATCTTGCTAAAATAATTTTTTTAAGTAAATTATTATTTCTCTTTTAACAAAATTATGAGAAAATATCGCATAAATAATAAAAAATTAAATAGATATTTTAAAATTGAATAACAAATTACTCGACCCTATCAGAAATATTAATTTTAAAAATAAATATGAACTCGTCTAAAACTTGAGTAACCAAAACCCGATCCAACCCGAAAACATATCGACCCAAATTTACCCTATCTGAAAATGACCCATCCTAAAATAATCCAACTCAATTCATTTGCCACCTCCACCATTACTGCTCCAGCTGAAGCTGACTCGAGAAGTATGGATCAGCTGGAATTGAGATATATAGAATGGAAGTCTTGGAAAAGTCTTCGGCCTATGCATTTCCCAAAAAACTTGGTGCCTCTTTGGATTGTGCTTAAGTTGTCTTTTGCAAATAGTTTGTAAGGTATTTAACAGTTGATAAATTATGGTTTTAGAAAAATTACTATTATCTTTTTCAAAATCCATGTTGTAGTATATATAATAAAAAAATTAATATAAATAAGAAATAGAATTTTAAAAAATTAATCTAAATATGAAATACAATTTAAAATTAATATTTTTTTTTTGCTCCAAAATGAAAATTTTAAAATTTTTTACAGAGAAATTTAGTGATAGATTTTTAGACCATCGCTATTTAATGATGGATTTCTCAATTCGTCGCTAATTTTTTTGCTCTAAAATGAAAACTTTAAAATTTTTGGGAGAAATTCAACAAGAAATTTTTCTATCACTAAATTTTTGGCTCCAAAATGAAATATTTAAAATTTTTTGAAAAAAAATTAGCTACAGATTTTTAGTCCATCACTAAGGACGAATTAGCAACAAAATCGCTTGTTGCTAATTTTTTGGCTCCAAAATGAAATTTTAACAGAATTATGTTTTAGCAATGAAATTTTTCATTTTTGACTTTTATTTATTTCTTCCCTCTCATTTTTTCAAATTATTTTAGCCATTTTTCTCTCATTATTTCTTTACGTTTTTCTTTCTTCATTATTTTCTTTTTCGTTTCATCTCATCCTCATTCACCTCCACCATCACCACCTCCGTTGCCTCCATTATTTTTTGCCTCAGTTGTCGCTGCCTCCATCGCCTTAGCCTTCGCCATCACTGCGTCCACCTCACCCATTTTCGATGCCTTCACACCTCCTCCCTTTCTCCTCTGTTGCCATATCCTCCCACCTCCTTTACCATGGTATTTTTCTCACATTCTCCACCACTGCATCATCCCTTTTATAATTATTATGTTGAAAATATGTGATTGTTAATGATGTATTAATTTAAAAATGTGTAATGGTTAATTTTGTAATGATTTATTAATTTTGTGATTGTCATTTATTAATGTTTAATTTAGAATTTTTGTGGTTTATTCATTTTAATAGTTCATGATATATTGATATTTAGATTTAAATAATTTGATAATACATTAACACTATTAAGTTCAATAAATTAATAATTTATATTTAAATTAAGTATAATATTCACTTTATTAATTTGATATATTGTCGTAAAATAAAATATGTATTTCAAAAAAATGATATAAGTAATTATACATTTAATGTAAAAAAAAACTCATCTTATATTAGCGACAAATTCTAAAATTCATCGCTGATTTGGGCGCTTCTTTAAAATAACCATGAACATCATTCATCGCAAATTTAGCGATGAACATTTAATCTGTCACTAAATTAATGACAGCTTTTGACAGAACTATCTATTGCTAATGTCAATTCCGTTACTAATTTCTCTGACCTCATCTCATATAATAGTGACCAACCATCTATCACAAAGTTCGTCGCTAACTTACCAAGTGAACCAAAAATTTGTCGCTAATAACTTTACCAACAAGCTTTATCCACTGCTAATTGTGATTAGCGAGATTTTTTCCTTTAGCAATGGATTTCGTCCATCATTAAAAGGCTATTATTTTATAGTACTATAATTTATTAACTACTTTAAATAATTCTAACTTCAAAACAATTATCAAAACAATATATATGTTACAGAAAATATTAAATAAATTTAATTACTCATAAATACAAATTTTTATATAAAATAGTAGCAGCAATAGTAAGAAAAATTACCTTTTGTAATATTTACTCACTCCAAAATAAATGAGATATAGAAACATAAACAAGGGATAACTTAAATTTATTGGTCTCTAAAAATTAAAATATTAACTAAAAAGAGGACATCATTCTATATCATCCCCATTTATTCTTAAAATAACTATTAAGGGCACTTAATTATTTAGAAATTTGAGATTTAATCCCAAATAGAAAAGGAAACATTTTAGTCTATCCAATGTGAAAAAGGAGTTACTGTATAATATATCCAATAAGAAACAATCTAAGAAGATTAAATTTGAAAGCACTAAAAAAACTTTCATGTGCCACCAAGACAAAAATTTTATCTCATCAAACAATATACAGGAATTTGCTCTGAAATCAAATATATGTATAGTTTTAGCTATGAATTTACATCAACTTTTCAATAGATTGAAACTAGTATATGTCTTTGCTAAATCTATTGAGCTGAAAATTTTCGTCAGTTTTGTAACTAAGAATTTGCTTTTACTAAATTCCTAGATTGGGACTAGTATAATGCCTTCGCTAAATCTATTGAAATTTTCGTCAATTGCTTAACTAAGAAGATGCCTTTGCTAAATCCGTTGAACTAGGAATTTTTATCAGATTCTTATTCATAAATTTTTTGTGATTACTCACTAGTTTAATATTTTATATAACTTTTTAATACGTTTGAGTAATTGTGTTAATCTAACATTTAGTTTATCTATTACTTCCAATAAATCTTATTTTAAAAAATTATCAAGACAATAATAGAAATTATCACAAGATAATTACAAAATCACATACATAATTTAAAATTACTTTTATTCATATAATTCTTGAATCATGTGAACAATGATTTCATTCATGTATAATTTGGCAGTCACAGTGGATAATTTTGCTACAAACAATCTATGACAATAATGGAAATCACAAAAATCAATAGATAAGTCATACACATATTTCAAAATTTAATATACAAATTTACCTCTTAAATGTTATTGGAAAAAAATTACAACATTGTTATTTATGTCATCTCAAAATTTACTTTTAAAAAAATATATCAGTTGCTAGGAAGCTATCAAGAGTTTGATGAGAAGTTGCAAATGATCATAGTAATGTTGCCGTAGTATGAAAGAACGAGGGTTAAACCCCAAGACTTGCACAAATTGCTAATAATAATAATAATAATAATAATAATATAGATGGATGTTTTTTTTTAGAAGTACATTAAATTTATTGTTTCCATTGTACTTGTCCTTTCAATTTTAATACATTCATTTTTAAGCTATTCACATGTTTATGATGTAGATTTCTTCGACATTTAAAAAATAATGTGAAAAATAAACCTCGGGTTGAAGATTTTATATGTGATGCATGCTTAGTTGAAGAAGTCTCATCATTGTGCTCTTATTATTTAAGTTTGAAAGAACTATCCAGACTTTGTAGGATATGCTTCGTGCATGTGTGATGGATTTTGGTGGGAGTTGGAATGATCATTTACCTTTGGTGGAGTTTGCATACAAGAATAGTTATCATGCTAGTATATAGATAGCACCATATGAGACTCTCTATGGAGGGAAGTGTTGTTCATCTATCTGTTGGGACAAGGTTGGAATGAGACAACTCACTAGACCAGAGTTGATACAACAGACATTAGACAAGGTTCGTTTGATTTGTGATAGGCAACTGACTGGTCAAAGTCAATAGAAGAACTATGCTAACCCAAAGCATAAAGACGTGAACTTCTCTATGGGTGATTTCTAATGGTTTCTCCTATGAAGAGTGTTATCAGATTCAGAAGGAAAGGAAAATTGAGTCATCATTACATCGGGCTATTTGATAACATTGAGAGAGTTGGAGAGGTGACTTCAATTGGCTCTTCCACCAAACTTTTCACATATGCATCCCCGTATTTCACGTTTCGATGTTGAGGAAATACATTTCAAACCCATCACATGTTTTGCACCTACAAACGGTACAATTTAGAGGTGATTTGTCGTATAAGGAACAAGCAGTACAAATTCTAGATTGTCAAATTAGAAAGCTTCATTATAAGGAGATTGTCTTTATCAAAGTCTTGTGGCATAATCACTTCAGTAGTGAGGCCGCATGAGAGACAGAATATGAGATGCGAGCTAAATATTCTTATTTATTTGATGAGTTAGGTTAGAATTTATTATTGTTGATTCATTTATTAGATTTCTATCTGTCTAAATTTGGGGACCAATTTTTTTTTTTTTCAGAGGGGAGAATGTAATATCTCAATATTTTAAATTTTGAATTCAGATTTGAGGTAAAAAAATTTTACAATAATTTAAAGATTTAAGAAAATCTACTTTTATTAAGAATTTGAAATAAATTATATGTATATATATGTGTGTGTGAAGTTAGATATTTCTAAAAATTAAAATTTAATTTTATCAATATTATATCTATTTTTTTATTTTAATTATCCAATTAGGTGGCACAATAAATTAATCGGATGTTTATTTCTTTTTAGTTCTTAGTTTCTCACTTCTTTAAAACTACTCTATCCCATATATACACTTTCCCAAATACAGTTGTCAAGCATAATTTTTATAACCCTATTCTTTCTCAATTATTGGCCTCCTTTCATAGTTTCAAACCAGTAAGAGGCGCAACTAAAGATCCTTTATCATTTGAATTATTCACAAATATTGGCTTAACTTCTATCCGCTTTTGAGTTTTTATTTCTCTGGGCTTCCTGTTGCAAAATATACACAAGTGATTAATTTATTTTGCGCTATTTCCATCTTCGGTTCCGTGATTTTCATTCCTAAAAAGGTTGGTACTTTTTTTTTTTTTTGCTAAAATATTAAATATATTTCTGAATTTGCCTATTTCCACTTTTTTTTTCAACTTCTATCCACTTTTTTTTTTTTTTTCGCTATTTCCACTTTAGGTTAAATTCAGAAATTTATTAATTACTTTAACCTTTTTTTCCTTCCTCTTTCTAACAAATACTTGAATTTATTATAGTTATTTATTCTGCAATTACCTTGGCTGCCAGTCAATTATGTTATCTTACTGAATTCTTTTGCATCAGAGTAGGCTAGATTAGGACGGTTCCACTGTCTAATAATACCCCTTTGTTTCACTTTTGTCTGTTTATTCTGATGGTCACTTGGCAATCTGTTCGTACATTGAGTTAATTCTATGGCTATTGTATCACTTTTACAGTTAATATAAGATTAAAGTAATAAATAAATATCTGAATTTATTTAAAAATTATAATAAAAGATAAAATAAATTTATTCATCAAATTTATTTTTAAATTTGTATTATTTCGTTAAGATTATCTTTGACTTTTTTGGTTAAAATTATTCTTAATTTATAATATTTTGTCATAAAAGCTTAAAATATTAGCCAAAGAGAACATTAACTTATAAATGACAAGTGAACATGGCAATAACTATTTTTTATTTTTTATCTCACTCTCATAATGAGGAAAATTTTCTCTCTATCTCTGCTTTTGCAGAGACTCCTTACCACAGGAAAATTTTTTGTAAGAAAAAATTTTTATTTTTTATTTTAAATTATTTTTTGAAAAATATAATTTATTAAATTATATAATAAAAATTCTTACCAATATTTGTACACACTATTATACTTTTATTTAACTTCATTTTTCTTATATCTATTACAATTAAATGAACAAGTAAAATTATTATTTCAAGAAAATATCGATTTTTTACGTTCTTCAATTAACAAAATCTTATTATTAAAGTGAAGTTATATTTTTGAGATTCAAGAATTTAAAGATTTATGAATTTAAGACAAGTTGTGTTTTCTCGAAATACATCCAAATCTGATCTTAAATTGTACGCGCTTTCTTCAGTTGATATTTTAGACTTTTATAATGAATTAATATATAGTTTATATTAATTTTAATAAAAAATGACTTTTATAAAAAAAATAATATAAATTAAAAAATAAATTTAAAAAATCATTTTACTTTTATTATCACCATAAATTTAAAATTTTATTTAGCAAACTAGCAGTTAAAATACTGTACCCATTAAATATTTTAATATTCTGCACTATATGCGCAACCCTTGTTTTCTTTCACGTTGTCTGTCACAAATCAACTCAGTTTTTCTCGAACCTTCCAATGTATATATATATATATACCCATTAAATATTTTAATATTCTGCGCTATATGCAACCCTTGTTTTCTTTCACTTTGTCAGTCGCAAATCAGTTTTTCTCGAACCTTCCAATATAAATAAATAAATAAATATATATATATATATATATATATATATATATATATATATATAATTTAATTTCATTGTTGCGTTGAAGGCAGTGAAATTCTAGCTTGGGCTTGTTCGTACGTCCCTTGTTCATGTAAACTGTGTACCTTTCTTTTTAAAATTGTTTGTTCCTTATTGGCGATAAAAGCCATGAACATGTCTAGCTTATTAAATATTGTGTTGCTTTAAATTGTATTAGACGGATATATGCCTTGGCCAACTTCAAGCCACGGTCAGTATATTATATATACATTTTTTTCTTTTGTTTTTTTTTTTTTGTTAATTAAACTTTCTATCTTTTATACTTTATCTCGTTGTATTACATCCTAATTTTTTTTCTTTTTTCTTAAAAAACTGATTTGAACTATTTTACTTTTAGACTAATAGACTTGAAAATATTAAATATTGTAAGAGTTAAGTATTTATAATTAATCAAAAACTTTAGATTAATTATATTGCATAGAAAATTCAAGTTCTTCTCATGTCAGTTGAGATGATATCTTTTGTAATGGATTAGCTTTTATTTTGAAATTTCAAGTGGATGGTAATTATAGTACATGACATATATTTTTGTCCATCTTTAAAATTTATTAGCATAAAAATATTTAAAAATTTGACCATTACTTTGAAATATATTTACGAAATGCTTTTTAATATAAATATTTGATAGATTATTTTATCGCTTGTTTATAATCATTTATGAACTGTGAAATTAAATATTTCTTAAATATTATATGCATTTAGAGCTCATAGACTTTCGAAAACAAACCTTTCAATTATTTAAAAATTCTGTTTGTTATTCTGAATATATATAGTTTGTTATTTGTAAATTTCAAATGTTTAATTATACTTGATTTAAATTAGTGATTTTGAAATATCTAAATTATGACTTTAATATTATCTGATTTCTAAGCTCTGTCATATATCTTATTACTATTATTGAGATATGAATTTTTGTTATCTGCATTTTAAATTGTATTATGATGCTATTTGAATGAGTTTAATTTTTAAATCAATATTTAGTATCCAATTATCTATAATTGTTTATTTGTTATCTGAGTCTCATTATGTGGACCATCACAACAATATGATTGCATTATTTGTTGTCATGCATCATAATTCATTAAGTAGTGCATTAGAGACATGCATTGATGTTTGAGAATAAGAAGATTTATATCTGATTATTTGGTAGCACGTTTACGATTTGAGCTTTTGATGATATGTATTATCATCAACTTAGAGTACTATACCAAAATAATTGATTTGAAATATTTTCTTGGTTTAAACGAATTATATATTGATTTGAAACCTCTATTAGTTTAGTTGTTTAAATTAGTTTTTAATTGTTTGCAGCATTAACATATTTAAAAATATAAACTATTGTAAAATTATTCAAGCGGTTGTCTACTCTTATTTCGTTGTGTGCTATAATTATCATTCACTGAAGATTAGCTAAATCCACATCTACTTTATTTTATTTTTTTTTAGATTATTAGATATCTATAGCTGATTCAAGCTTTGGTATGCTCTTATTAGAGGCTTGCTTTCATCCATTTCTAACATTCATTGGGTATGCTCGACCTTCATGTTTCTCGTGCTAACTTTTATTATAATTATTTAAATGATTTATTTGATTACAATCTGTAGAGACTTCGCAATTTACTTTTGGAAGTATTTTGATTTAATATCACTTGTTCATATTTGCTATTGGATAGTCAGAGACTATGTTATTGAAATTAATGATTATTGATTATTTCTTTCGTTCTTTAGCAATATATTTTCTATCTAGGCTTGCATAGATTAATATAACATTAATTTATGTGCCGGTCATGGTCCTAGATTGAGTCATGACAAAATTGATATTGTGATGTATCAAAATATATCGAGTAAGCTATAATAGTAATTCAACTCTTTATTTTGTACATGAGAAAATGATGATATACTAATATTATATTGTGCAAATTTTATGAAACTTATACATTGACATGTTGAAGCACATTTTTCCTAATATATTCACCGATGAAGTTGATAAAAAGTTGGAGATAGAATTCCAATATTGGTTCTAGTCATATGTGAGTATACACTATCTAATAATACAACAATAAATTATAAGAGTAATTATTATATAACCAATGTAGATAATGAATTGTTTTAATTTTTTTAGACAAATGATCCAACAAATGGAATCACAAATCAATTTGTTGCAGATCTTGCCAAAGGTTCATTATTAAGTGTGATTATGTATCCCGTTTACTTTGTAAATGGCTACAAGTTTCACACTGAAAAATATGGTTCCAATAAAGCATCAATCAATAGTGGAGTAAACATTAAGGATTCAAACTATAGTGAAAATGCATGACTATTACGGTCGACTAATCGAGGTGCTACAGTTGGAGTGTCATGTACTTCTTATAAAAAGAATCATTTTATTTAAATATGAATGTTTTGATCCAATGCCTAATGTTAGAATGAAAATGCATCAAAATGCATGAAAATTACAATCTTATCGAAATCAACCACATGCCCAAGTTTAATAAATACGAGCCTTTTATACTAGCAATGCAAGCTTATCAAGTGAATTATTTTCACTATCCCAATTTACGACGAGATAAACTTGATTGGTGAGCAGTATTCAAAATAAAACCTAGATCATTTGTTGCAATGAAAGAAGAATATGTTATTAAGACATCGTCTTAAGTTTAGTTTCAAGAGGATGTGGACCATAATTTGCCTTCCATCGAAATTACAAAGGACAAGCCACCATCCATGAGAGTCATTCATCGAATTAAATGACTAAAATGAATATATTCAGTTTGATGATAAAATAGAGCTACAATCAGAATTTGATTCACAAAATATATAGTATTTGAAGGTGTTATTGTATGATGATTTAGATTAAGTTAAAAATTTTAGTGTATTTAATTTTCAATTATGTGAATGTACATTTATGAATAAATTTTTTTATGTAAATTTTATATTAGATTAATAATTTTCAATGTACATTCAGATGACATATCGTATACCTAGCAATTTGAATACATCTTCCTGAGGCGATATGCTAAGTAGAGGACATCCTCGTCATTGCAGGTCGCCTCTGCCACCATTTCCACCATTCAACACATCGGTTGACGCCTGAACTTCCATTGACACCAACTCAGCCAACAAGTTTGACTCCTCCCTCAGCTCCATCCCTTACTCTTGATCCTCCTTTAGCTCCCTCTATGCCATTGGATCCTAACACTTCTAGAGGGTCATCTACACCTATAGATCAGGATGATGAGTATACAATTCCTGCACCTGAGCTACGAACTCAGATTTTTTTATAAGATGTGAGGTATGTAATAATTATTTTTTGTATTTTCTATTTTATGTTCTTATTAACAAATTTTTTATTTTTTATTTTTACAATTTGCATCCGTCTGATACATGCTCCAGTGCATACCGAAAGATCTTTAAGCAGAAAATTCGTCAAGATGAGTACACCTAGAAGAAAGTTCCACAATCTATGAAGGCCTTCTGCTGGGAGAAGTCTAAGTTATGTTTATAATTCAAAGTTAAATATCTTAAAAATAGATTTTATTTATTTACTAATTTTTTGTGTTTATTGTTGGTACAAAAGTATTTTCAATGAGAGTAGACAATCGATGTCTTGATTCAAACAACCTTATTTAAGAAAACTGCTTTAAGATGCAAGGATATGCTTCATGATTTAAAGCATAAGGGCAAGGAGACAAGGGTGTCTGATGAAGCTAGGACCACTAGCAGACTTAGTGGAGTTTTTTCCACGCTCAAGCTGTGTCTAGCTAGGCCAGTCCAAATGGACGAACAGAGAAAGGAGGTCTTCATTCAAGTCCATCTAGGTACACTGGAGGATTTATACCCATTCTAAACATGTCAGATGATTGGTAAGAAAGTGAATTTCACATTTATGAATTACTGTTTAATTTTTTTGTTTAATATTTTTTTTAATTTCTTCTTTTCATTACCTTAATAACAAGCTCGAGAGTTACGACGAGGGGTTCTGCCTATCGATGTCTTCGTGTACACACATGAAGCAACATGACAGGAAAAACTTCGTTGATACATGGTTGAAGACTAATAATGTAAGTCATAATTTACTAATTTTATTTTTAATTTTTTCATTAATTATTATCCTTATCTCTCATACTTTATAAAATGTAGGATGATTTCAACAAACATCGTCAGCAACTGTCGTAGTTAGGTCTAGGATTCAATGAGCCTCATCAGGTGAACAATCGAGAGATTTCCTACTAGCAATGAGCGAACGGGTAAAGAGTCGCATATGTGGTATGGGTGATTAGACCCCTCAATTCTATGGCAACTCCTCATGTGTCAACTCTTCTTTAGCTCTACCGCCTTCTGCCGATGAGTTGCATTTAGAGGTCAAGAGGCTAGTAGATGAGAGGATCACATATTATCACACCTACGTCTAGTCTATAGGTACACAGATGGGAGCTATGGAGAATTGGTTGCACGTTGTGTCCCAACAAACTAGGATACCTCTTTCATCTCATCTGCAGATATCTATGCCATCCTTTTAACCTCCTACTCAACCTCATAGTATTGTTGTTGTTGCTCCTCCTCCTCCTGCATCTGATCTTGATGCCTTCAACACTGCTGATAATTTTTGGTCCATCAGGATGATGCAACAAATCACTAGTTTTATATTTTTTTGTACCAAACATTGACATTATATATATATATATATATATATATATATATCTGTGTGTGTGTGTATTTAAAATTATGAAAAAATACCTAAAAAATATACTGACAAAAATAGTAAAATAAATTTGAAGTGTATCGATGAAATTTTTTGAATTGAAAATATTAACTTTTAATTCTCCGATAGATTGTTGTTAGATTTACTAACGAAATTTTCGACAAAAAGTTCTTATCAAAAATTTTGTCGAATTTATGATGTTTTACGGACTGTTTCTCCATCATAAATTTTTCGGTAACTTTGTCGATAGCATGGAATTTCCATTAATAAAATGTTACCGACAACTCTTTAGCGTCGGATTACAATCTTCAGGATTCCATCAGTAATTAGTCGTTACTGCGTCGGTATTTTATTCATTTCTTGTAGGGATTGGAACTTTTAAAAAAATTTATATAATAATCTGCAATTTGAAAGTCAAGAAAGTTGAAATTAATTATAAGTGTTGATATTTATATTAACTAATGAAGGGATTTTAGAAATTTAATCATTAAACTAACAATTGAAAAAAGAAAAGTGACCTATATTTTTAGACTGACCAAAAAAGAAAAGCGACCTATCAAAATTAGAAAGAGAGAGTAGATTGTATAATATCATAATACATGAGTCAAAGTACATTTTGTGTTGCTAAAATTATATACTTAATTTTGGGTATCATGTACTCTTTTAGGTGCAAGGGATTGAAGCGTTTTGAGATAAACTTTTAGCTTATGATTGTAATAATTATTGTTGAAGATATAATGAATGAAATTTATGGATGGAATCTTATTAAAAGGATGAATTATGTAAATTATTATTCTTTTTTTATTTTTAGTGTTTTAAACACTTTTACAATCACAATAAAAGGGACATATTACTAATATTTAGGCAAAAGCAATGAAAGATCTTATAATTAAGTTTGTAAATAGGGGTGATAGTTTTTTATTTAACTTAAATTTAATTTGAATTTTTTTAAAAAAATTAATTTTAATCTGACTTGACTTTAAAGATATTTTGAAATGATTCAAATTTGAGATGATTAAAAATTGTTAGTTTAAATCCGATTCGATATTAATGTGATCAATTTGTCAACTCAAATTGATTCTATCATAGTCTAATCCAATCAAAACTTATCCAAATTAGATTTGATTTAAATTTTAAAATATTTAAAATTTATTTAAAAAATAATATTTATTTCATTTAAAAAATTAAAATTATAAGTGATTTGATTTATTTTGATTGAAAATATTAAAACAATCTAAAATAACTCGAATTTTTCTATATGTTAGTCGATGATTTGCTCTAATTTGCCTATAATTCGAAGTGATTTCAAATTTATTCAAGAAGAAATATAAACCAAAATTAATCCTATTCAAATTGACCAAATGATAATTGATTTATTCCAATTCCATCCAATTTGATAGATCTGCCACCTCTAATTGTATACTATTTGCTACAATTTGCTACTCAGTGATGTTGCATCTATATGAATGTCATGCATGTTAAATATTTTTTTAATTGAATGAAATTTAAGAAAATAAACAAAAAGCCTATTTTTTAATTAATAATCAAAATCCAGTTTTTTTTTAAAATGAATATTCTAAATTTTTATAAATCTACAAAAGATCATATATAATCTCTCCAAAAACACCACAATAAGCAAAATAAATTGAATCTTGTGAACTAAAAAATGTTTGAATTTTGCATATTGTTAGCCTCGAATTTGATCTGAAAATCATATATTTATTATATACTTACAACGCGCGAAAGGAAATAATTTAGACCAACTAGTCCGAAAAATTTATCGTGAAACTCTTAAATCTTTTATATTTTAATTTTTAAATCCCTTAACTTCCATTTTAGAGTTTAAGCCCTTTTGTTAATGGAATCATTCGGTATTTCAAACATTTATAAAGTGAAGGAAAAGAAATTGAAAATATATTTAATAATTTCTTTTAATTCATGAGTGGTCCATTGTGCCTAATAATAATGTGAATTATACAGTAAATCAATAATCGTATTTCTTACTAGCAAATCAGCCCGCGGATGCTGCGGATTAGGCTTATTTGAATTTTGTATTTTATATAAATATTTGATTTTTTTTACATAAATTTGGATGATATTCTAATTTAAGAGTCTATGAATAAAATATTATTGTTATAGAATAAGAATAACTATAAATAAAATATACGGTGAATAAACTTTAGTACATGTGTGGAGTTTATATATTATAGATGCATCTCATAAGTTTAGAAGTTGGTGATTTACAGAGAACTACTTACCAGTGGAAAAAGAGCAGTAATCTGCAAAGTCATTGATTCCGTGTCCGGACACTAGCTTGTTGTTGAATTAATAATAATTAATTTGTTTTAAATATTTGATAAATTTAATTGATGTCATTATATTTTTTAAAAACTTCAAAAATAACAGTTCAAAACACTAACACCTCGAGTGTTAAATAAGATTATAGATTCCACCTATAGTGGATGTAATCTTCTTCAAATTTTAATCAATTTCTCAAATTTCTTTGACAAATTATAAAATTAAGTTTTTAAAAGTTTCATAAATTTTTTTCAGGCCGCTTAACTCTTGTTGCCCAACATGCTTACATTTCAATTTTGTAATCAAGAATGTCCTTACTTAAAAGGTTGTCCAAATGACTAACACCCACTATATAGAAAACAAATTTATTGCCTACAAGGTTATAATACTCATAGTAGACAGTGCAGTAAAAACATTTATCATACCCATATCACCTGCAAATTTTTTATCAAGTATATGAATTATTTATAAAGAAACCAGTATTCATAGAAAAAATAAAGAAAATTTTTAACCAAATCAAATCAAAGACTAACTCAAAAAACTGCGAATTTTTAAGAGAAAAGGAAAACCAGAGCAATAAACTTGTGGGGAAATCAAAATGTTTGAATACCTACCTATCACGTAGTAATATTTAATAATGAATATAAAAGACGAAAGCAAAATGTGGTTTGGTAGTGATATAGAAACAGTACCTGAATACTATTCTTCAATTTTTTTTCGTGGGAAGTATACGGAGCTCTCGATTTTGTCTTTCGTAGCGAGTTCTTTGCTGGTGAAGTCATGGAAGCCATATGATACGAAATTGGATTATTCTCACATCTGATACGAAATTGGCTTTACTACTGACAACTTCAAGATGGCGCTAGTCTGGGTAATCTTCTTCTTCATTCAAACCATGTATGTGGCACATTTACTTGTTCAATCAATACGAAGTGAAAGAAGATGAAGAGACAGAGAGAGAGAGAGGGAGATGGGAGGCGGTACCGCAGAATGAAGAACGAAAGTGAAAAGGCTAGGGCAACTTGCAATTAACTGAAAGACAAAATTGCCCTCTGAAGCAATTTAAAACGGCGTCGTTTTTATTTGATTGGGGGCAACGCAGGGGCATAAAAGACATTTGGATGAAAAAGCTCTCTTGCCAAGGATGCGGCGTCGTTTTATAAAAGAATTTTGGCGGACTAACGTGAAATGCCAAAATCACCCGCGTGCAATTGATTTCAATCGCACTATTGATAAGGCCTAAGAACTTTATTTATGTAGTATAGATGAGTAAGAAGACCAAAATGTTATGCATTATTGGCAAAATACAAAGTTTTATTTCAGTGATATACAAAACTTGGAGTGTGGTAATTCATTTATGGCACAGTGTGCATTTCCTGAAACCCTCCAACCGCCATCAATGCACACTATATATTTGGCCAAATTTGTCATACATGGGGAATGTTTTCTGTATGTATACACATGTTCGGTTAACAAACTTCACATTTTATAACCCCCCCTCCCTATAAAAAAACAGTTTCTCATTCTTGAATTCTGGAAAAACATTTCCAAACTTGGTACATCAATCTTCTTCTTGTTTGTCTGCCGCTCCAAGATATGCCATCTCAACAGTATTGCTATCACTGCCAGTGCCAATTGAAAACTTGCTGCTACTCTCAGTCTCACCAACAGGGCAGGTTTTAATCAAAGATAAAACGTCTGGAGATGCCTTAAAGGGCACCTCCAGATCAAAGTCTATTTCCACATTAGACCCTCCGAGCTTCAACTCTGCACTCTCCTGCAGCTGCAAGGCAAGCTCAAGGCCATACACAACATCCCTCATTGATGGCCTTTTGATCCTGTCATCGAACAAACAACTCACAGCTATTTCACTAAATAATTTAAAACACTCCGGTGCAACTTTTCTTTTCAGGAATGGATCGATGATCTGATTAAGTGTTCCATTGCAGTAGCATTCGCGAGCCCAAATTGCTAGGCTAACTTGTTCATCATAATCGTCCCCCATTGTTCGATCTACTGCAGGTCTAGCACATAATGCTTCAAACAGCACCACCCCAAATGAGTAAACATCAGATTTCTCTGTCAATTGTTGGCGTCGATAATATTCAGGGTCTAAATATCCATAACTACCCTTTACTATTGTAGTGATATGAGAGTTGGAGTTATAGAAAGGCGCATTTTCGACAATCCGAAATCTGAAACCTTGGCGATCCAGTTTTCATCCAATAAGATATTTGTTGACTTCACGTCACGATGAATGACGGCGTGCTTCACTCCTGAATGAAGATAATGCAGCCCGCGAGCTGCACCGAGGCAGATTCCTAGCCTTTGATTCCATAAAAGAGGAGGATTACTAGTATTGTAAAGATGATCACGAAGAGTACCGTGTACCATATAATCATACACTAGGATCATTTCCTGATTTTCATTGCAATAGCCAAATAGAGAGACTAAATGAAGGTGTCGAAGCTGAGAAAGCATCTGGATCTCCGTCTTGAACTCATCTGCACCTTGTTCTGAACCTGGGCTTAATCGTTTGATCGCAACCGTTGTGCCATTATTATTGATGATTCCTTTATACACGTTGCCAAACCCTCCTGCACCTATAATGAATGCCTTGTCAAAGCTGTTGGTAGCCTCTCTAATCTCAGCTAGAGAAAAGAGGCGACAAAGATTAGAAGGTAGAGATGAGTCATGGATCTTGGCGTTTTCAATGGGAGAAATGAATGAGGGCTGCCACGGACATGGATGCCTATTGTTAGAATGTTTATCTTTTAGCCTTGGTCGAACAATCAGTAAGACTAGAAGAGAGAGTCCAATAAAGCCCAATACAGTACCACAAGCGGCAGCAACTATTGTTATCCAATTTTTTTTTTTTTTTAATGTTACATTCATTTCTGAATCTATCAATTTGAAGATTTCAATCCCATTAAGAATTGCATCAGAGTAAAGGGTCTGAGTTTCTGAGGCAGGATGCAAGGCAATAGACAGATTTTGTACCTTTTTGTTTCCTCTTGCTCTCATGGTCACCGCATAATCTTGAAATACAGGAATTCCATTTCCCCCACTCCAGTAAATTATATCTGCTTCAGGTTCAGCTATTTGATTGGCTATGAAGATTTGGAAAACTCGATCGCCCGCTTGCGTTATCGATGATTCAATCTCACAAAAGTGAAGCCTAACAATATAAGTGAACACAGAATCCACCGGAAATTGCCAAGTGAGATTGTACTTCTCATTTATACTCGGGTCCGTTCCCATCGATCTTGCAGTGCGATAGACTTGGTCTGGCGCAGCGAAGCGGGTAAAGATGCTGTATCTAAATTGAATATTAATGTTTAAAGGGATTACGCTTTGTTTATCATCTGTCAAGTATTCCTCGTCATTGTCCCATATTCGAAACAATGCAGTGTCGTTTATGGCTGGAATAAATGCCCCGCCGACATTTTTTCTGTACATCAGCTCTAAGACAGGCTTGGTTTTCAGGCTGAGTGGCTTATTCTGGCCAACGAATTTCAACACTGGACTACTCGCTGCAGTGTAGTAAAGATTACTGGGAATGGACATTATTTCAATTCCGTTTACAAAAGCATATGCATCAGTCACATCAGAACTAGGAGCGAAGATTAAGTTTAACATTTGGTTATCTTCCATATCCAACCAAAATTCTCTAAAGAATACGTCAGAGTCAACAGCCTGAGCGTGAAGCGCAGCACTAAAATTGCTAAGAAGGGTATGGCTGTCAGCTTTGACAGAAAATAACGCATTGGAGGTGTTGAAATTCAAGTAAGAAGTAGGATGGAAGTGGAGGCGGATTAATAGTGTCCCCGAAGTGACAGGAAAGATGTAGGTGATTTGGGAGCTAGATATGCGAGCAGTTGTGTAGGGTAGTACTTCGGTATGAGATTCAACAGCGATTGATGCCTTATTTTGTTGTGAAGGGAAGAATTTTGAAGTGGTATCTGCAATCCAAGTTCGGCCATCCATTGCTTTTGCATCGCTGGCTAAGCCACAAGCAAGAGCTACGTAATTAAGACCAGGAATGTGAGAAGGTGGTGAGTTGGATGCATCGCCAGCGAGGCAGGTTGTGAGTTGGTGAGGAAAGAAGAAAAGGCAAAAAGAAGCAAAGATGGGTATGTTCTGTAGAGTAATGCTTTTCTTGTTTCTCATTATTCTGTATAGCAGAAAGAGAGACAGAGAGAGAGATTCAGGGGAATCAAAAGGTGAAGCTTCTTGCCAATCAGACAAGATCTGTTTTCTGAGAAACTAAAAGCAAATTATCTATGACAATAATGGAAATCACAAAAATCAATAGATAAGTCATACACATATTTCAAAATTTAATATACAAATTTAACTCTTAAATGTTATTGAAAAAAAAAATTACAGTGTTGTTATTTATGTCATCCCAAAATTTACTTTACTTTTTAAAAAAAATACATCAGTTATTAGGAAGCAATCAAGAGTTTGATGAGATGTCGCAACTGACCGTAGCAAAGCTGCCGTAGTAAGAAAGAACGAGGGGTAAACCCAAGACTTGCACGATTTGCTATATAATAATAATAATAATAATAATAATA
>CATIWR010258246.1:0-13942 GCA_949677035.1 Omphalea diandra | reverse complement strand
AAATTAATTAGTAAAATATTTTTAGTCAAAGAAAAAAATTGTCATATTTTCTTTAACCAGAAAAAAGTCATTTTCCGAGAAATTAAATCATTTATTGATCAATTGCAATTATTACATTTTAAAAACGTAATTTTCTGTGAGTTTTAGGCTTCGATTAAATGTCTTTTTGTAACATTTTGTTATATTTTTTCTTATTTGGAAAAAAAAGGAAAATAAAAGAAAGAAGAAAAGTGAACATTATTTTACCTCATTTATTTTCTCTTCAAAAAATAGAGAAAATATGGAGAATAAAGGAATTTTTTATAAAATTACAATTATACCCATAATTTTTTTATTTTCTCTAATTTATTTTAATAAATTTATTTTCTTCAATAAAAAATAAATTCGAAAATATATAAAATAATATTTTTCTTTCTTTTTATATTTTACTTTCAAAAAAGAAAAATAAAATTATTTTTCATCCTCTTCATTTTATCTAAATATATAGAAAAAAAAAATAAATAAATAAAATTATTTTTTTCTTATTTTCTTTCCTCTTTACATTATTTTTCAAACATAGTGTTAATGTGAAATGTGAGATGTTGAATTAGTCTACCAATGTACATCCACATCCACATTAATTTTTGAATAGATATTCAGCCCACCGACAATTTTCAACGTGTTTCACATTTTCTTTTTTTCAGTTGTTTTTTTTTTTAATAACTGATATCATTTGTCGTTTATTTTTTTCATAAAAAATATTTTTTAAAAATATATTTCATGTTTTTCTGATTAGTATATTTAAGAAAATTAATTAATAAATATTTTTAGTCAAAGAAAAAAATTGTCATTTTTTCTTTAACCAGAAAAAAGTCATTTTACTAGAACTTAAATCATTTATTGATCAATTGCAATTATTACATTTTAAAAACGTTATTTTCTGTGAGTTTTAGGCTTCGATTAACTATCTTTTTTTAACATTTTGTTCTACATACTATTTTTTAAGCTCAGTTGCTTATGATAAAACTTAATTTCTGGTTAGAAAAAAAAAAGGTGTTTCTATTTTTTAATATGATTGCCTCACATCATTTTAACAATCATTTTTAATGTGAATTGTCTGACTAGTCTACCAATGTAACACATTCCCATTCAAATCCACATTAATTTTTGAATAAATATTATAATTTTTCAAATTGTTTTAAATAATTTGATGATTTAGGTTTTATAGATTTTTTTTTAATTGTTTTAATTTATATTTAGGTTAGAAGTACAGTTTAAGTTTGAAGATATGATAAGTAACATCTGACTATTATTCTGATTATGTTGAATATAATATTATCATATATTTGCTTTGAGAATATTTTAATAATTTTATAAAACAGTACTTTTTATTAAATAATTAATATTAATTAAAATAATATAATATTATCATATATTTGCTTTGAGAATATTTTAATAACTTTATAAAAATTAATTTTTATTAAATAATTAATATTAATTAAAACAAATATAATAGTTCGTTATTAGATATAACAATTTTTAAGATTGATTGATTAAAAATTTTATAAGTAAATATTATTATCAGTATAGGGATTAAAGTGCTAATTAAAAATGTTTGAGGGTTCAAATATAAATTACAACACTAGGTTGCTTTTCATGTGTCGGCAGCACACAGTGAGGTGTTCACCATTGGATTTGAACATACCAATTAAATTGAATACATTAATTTAATTAATAACAATTTTTAAGATTGATTGATTAAAAAATTTTATAAGTAAATATTATTATCAGTGTAGGGATTAAAGTGCTAATTAAAAATGTTTGAGGGTTCAAATATAAATTACAACACTAGGTTGCTTTTCATGTGTCTGCAGCACACAGTGAGGTGTTAACCATTGGATTTGAACATACCAAGTAAATTGAATACATTAATTTAATTCAATTTGATTTAATTAAATTTAAATTTTATTTTTATTCATTTTTTTAAAATTTATTTAATTCAATTTAAATTAATTTTGAAAAATCAAATTAAATTAAATTAATTAATTGATTTTTATTAAATATTTTTTAAATAAACTATATAAATATAGTTTATGCCTAAATCAAATTGAATATACTCTATTTATACATATACAATTAATATATAATAAGTTTCATATTATAAATAATTAAAACAGTGTAATTTATATTAAAATTTCAAAAATATTTTTAAAAATAATTTGATTCAATCCAAATCAAATCAATTTTAAATCAAATACAATTTAATTTGATTTGGTTTAGTTTATAAAAAAAATTAAATTATATTAATTTATATAAAATTAAAATTTGATTAATTCGATTTTGATAAGAATTAAACTAAAATTGATCAAAACGACTTATAGATACTCTTACTACTAGCTAACCAAGAGAAAGAAAAATTGAAAATAAAAGAAAGCAAAATAAAAGAGGAAAGAAAAGGGTTGTGTGGATTATTTGTTGGCAATATTCTCTGAAGTTTCCATCACCAATTCATTAGAATTTTCTTAAAGATTTTAATAAATATTTATTTTTATAAAAATGTCCATGTGTTATTTTTTAAAATTTTTATAAATCTAAAAGACAAAAAGAGAAGAGAGAGAGATAATGAAGAAAGTGGAGAGAGAGACAAGAGAAAGAAAGGAGGAAAAAAAATATTACAACTAAAGTTATTTTATCACAAAGAAAAAAGACTTTTATAAATGTAGAATTTATTTATAAATTATATCAAATTTTATAGAATTTATTTAGTTATAATCAATTCTAATGAAATAAAATTTTGAAATGAATTTTTATTTATACCAAAAACACAAAATATTATAAATAAATTTCATAAAACTATAAAATTTATTTATACCAAACAAATTATTATATCAGTTTTACTAGGTGTTATTTTAGATTATTTTAGTTTAATTTAATTTTATTAAAATTAATTGAATCGATTAATTTGATTATGTGTAGTTCTAGGATTTTAATTAAGATTTTAATCAAATTTAAATTGAGAATTTTTATTAAAGTATAATTGAGACATAAATAATAATTTTAAATCTGCAATTGATATATAATGATGATTTGATAATTTATAAGGACAATCATAAAGAATTGAATGATTTTATGTGTATGTGTGTGTGTATGTGTGTGTGTGTGTGTATATATATATATATATATATCATATTTAGGACTACAGATTTTCAGTATAAATTTCCAAATTTTATATTTAGAGTTATATTTCCAAATTTTATATTTAGAGTTATAAATAATATTCGCCATTGATATTTTTAATGCATTTGCAATCTAATAGTCTAGTATTATGAATTAAACTTTTAGGCTGATATAAACCTATAAAATATACTTATTGTTCACGGGCCACCTAGTGTTAAATTATGCAAATTAATTTAAAATAACAAATTATTTTAATACAAAATTTAATATGGAATATATTTGACATCTATTGATATAAAGTTTTCAAAATTTATAGAGTATTTCGTATATTAGTTTATGGCCTATTTAGATATGCTATCTTGTAGAAACTATCAAGCAAGACAACCCCTTGAAGTTATAATTTAAAATAATATTTTTAAAAATTTAGTCAATTAGAATATAATAAATAGTTATTAAATAAAATTATGTGAACATAAATGAAATTATAGTAATTAGAACAAATTAGAAAGGATCAAATATTTTTAGTAATTTTAAATAATTTGATCAATTAGTGCATAATGAGTAGTAATGGGATAAAATTATATGAAATAACAAAGAAAATATAGTAATTAGAACAAATAAGATAAGACAAAAAAATTTTTATTGATTTTAAATAATTAGTGAATTGAGGTATGATTAATAATAACCTAATAAAACTATGTAAAATTTTGAAGAAAATTATAGTAATTAATATATCAAATAAGATTGAGTATTTTTAATAATTTTAAAGATTTTAGTTAATTAGAGCGTAATAATAGGATAGAATTATGAGAAATCACAAAAAATAAAATCATAGCAATTAGAAAAAAAATAGAAATAATCATTTCAAAATTTAGTCTATCATGAGCGGTAATTACATAAAATTGTATCAAATCTTAGAACAAATCAAATAGGACCAAATATTTTTTGTGATTTTAAAAAATTTAATCGATTACAACATAATGGATAGTAACAAATAAGATTATATGAAATTGCAAAGAAAACTATAGTAATTAGAATAATCACATAGAAACAACTATTTTTAGTAATTTTAAAAAATTGAGTTAATTAAGACATGATAACTAGTAGTCAGATTGAATTGTATAAAATTATAAAGAAAATTATAGCAATTAAAAAATCAGATAATTAGAAAAAAATGAATATGATTGAGTATTTTTAATAAACTTAAAGCATTTATTTATTTAGAACATGATGAGTAGTAATCAAATAAAATTACGAATAGTAATTAAATTGTCAATTAGTTAATTAGAACATGATGAGTAATAATCAGATAGAATTATGTGAAATCAAAAATGAAATTATAGTAATTAGAATAAATAAGATAAGATTAAATATTTTTAGTAATTTTGAATAATTTAAGTAATTAAGGTAATAAGTAATAATCGGATAAAATTATATGAAATCGCAAAAAAATAATAGCTATTAGAACAAGTAGGAGATAATCAAGAATTTTCAATGATTTTAAAGAGTTTATTAATTAGAGCATAATGAATAATAATCAAATAGAGTTGTATAAAATCATGAAGAAAATTACAGTGATACAGAATAAACTAGAGAGGATCAAGAATTTTTAATGATTTATTTTAAAGAATCTGGTCAATTAGGGCATAATCAATAGTAATCAAATGGAATTGTATTAAATCATGAAGGAATTTATAGTAATTAGAGCAAATAAGATAGATCAAATATGTTTTAGTAATTTTCAAGAATTTATTCAATTGGGACATCATTAGTTATAATCAAATACAAGTACATAAAATTGTAAAGAAAATTCTATTGAAAGAAATTAGAAAGGATCAGAATAAATTAAATAGAATTGTTAAAACCCATATTCGATTGAAGTCTATATCAAATTATTAAAAACATTATAGAGATGCTCACTTATAGAAAACTAAATTTATTTTGTTTGGAAAAAAATTTTTCATGTAGAATGAGAAATAGAATTTCCTATTGTAACTAAATAATTTTCCAAATTAAAATTTAAAATTTTTCATAATTACAAATGCCTTTTAGAAAACAAGAGAATATTATTTTTTCTTATTTTCTTGCCAATAAAATTATTTTTAATTAAAAAAATAGAATTCTCCAAATATTAGATGTTTTGGTATTGATCTTGAATCTCATCATAAGCATTTTTTTTATTTCTTTAATTTTTATTTTAATTCAAATTTCATTGACAAATTTAAATTAGATCTTATTCTAATAATTGATTTATCGATTTGAATAAAAATTATAATTTAAACTATGATAATTTTTCTAAACTTTTTTTTTTATCTTAGTATTAATTCTTTCCATACATCATCATTATCAAATAAGTCAAGGTTATATTCTTTTGTTTTTTAAGTATGTTTATTGTTTAAGTTATCTTTTTTCTTTAAGCAAAAACTTTATTATCATTTTAATTATTCTTATTTAATTTATTTTTCATCTTTTACTTGTATATGTACTTGCTTATCTGAAAAGGTTTAAAGAACAATGAGCAAAAATAAAATAATATAATTATGAGTGAGATGAATAATATAAAGTGAAAAGATGTCTAAATATAAACCCATTTTCTGATTTTTGAATCAGAAAATAATTTTTTATTTCTAATAAATGAGAATATTTTTTAAATTGAAAATAATTGTTCATAGAAAACAATTTCTAGAAAATTTAAAAATGAAAAAAATAGTTTTCTATAAATAAAGAAGACCTATAGAAGTCGATTTATAAATTATTTTCAATAGAGAAAGAGACTAATTAAAAGTATTTATGTTCTAAAAAATAAGTGCATATAGAGAATCCGAGTGATGTTTTGGAAAGGTGCAACTGTTAGTAAGATTGGTTTTATGCAGTTTAAAAATTATATCAGTTGGTAAACTAGTGAATTAATTGATTTTTTATTTGATCTATATGGTTTAATTAGTTTAATAATAAATATAATTTAAAAATATAATTAAAATATCTTTAAAAAATAAAAATATTAAAGATATAGAAATATATTTATAATAATTAAAAATTAAAAAAAATTTAAAATCAATCCAAAACTAATTGAATCAGTTAATAATTTAATTTTCAGTTTAATCAATCTAATTGATTGGTTTGATTTAATTTTCAAAATATCGACTTTGTGTTTAGGCAAATGTTAGCAGAGGGATATCATAAAAATTTGCAAATATCAGAAAAATAATGAAAACTTTTTTATTGATTAATCATCATGTAAAATATTTTGGCCATGTAATTGTATTCTATTTGAATAGATTCTATCCAAATAAGTTACCCTAAATTTAAATTATTTTTAAAAATTATAAATATTCAAGTGAAAAGTATTTATAAAAGCTTTGAATATGATTGTGCGCATAAATTAGTTTAGAAAGAAATTTTTTGGAATACCATGATATAGTGCAATATATAGTTGAAACTTTTATTCAACTTAGGGTTGTTTGGTTTAAATAAAAAAAGGCCCAAGAATAAAATGAGAATGACTCATTTCCTTTGTTAATGTTTGGATTATTAAAAAAATAAGGGCTGAGATGAGAATGAAAATGGCCCAAGAGTGGGAATTAGTCATTCTCTAACTTTTGCTCCTCAATCAAAAATGGATTCCGAAGGGAATTAGAAAAGACGAAGATGCAGCCACTCCCCTCTCTTCCTTCATATTCAACCATTCCCCTCTCTCATCATCTCATGATCCCATCTCTCACAAGTGACTCACTGCCTCCTTCCTAGCCACTTCTTCTCTTGTCCTCCCATCTCTCATTTTCTATCTCCTTCCCACTCACTGCCTTTTCCCTACTCATCTCTCATAGGAATCCCACCTATCACTCGACGCTACCCCTTCCTCCTCTCTTGACGCTGCATGCTCAACTTCTCTCTTCACCTCTCTCAACCAAAAGTTCAACTAACAAGGCAATACCTTATTGCTTGTTTGGAGTGATTTCAGATTGCTTGTTGTGTTAGTGTTGACAATGGTTCAATTTCTAGATTTGGTGTTGCTATTTGATTTGTTTTTTGGGTTCTTTGTCTTTGGCTGGTGGGATCGAGTATGATGATGACTCTAGTAGTTTGCAATTTTGTTTCACTGATCTGGATCAGTTTTAAGGGTTCCCGAAATGGTTAGTGTTTGTTATGCAATGAATCTTTTTCCTATATTTGTCCTGTGTGAAATGTCTATGTTTTTCTTGCCATTTCGTTTTGTTTTTAACATGGTTTTGCATAACAATTTGAACATTTTACTTAGGAATTTTGTTTCATAGGTTCTTTTATTTCTTCTAAGCCTATATGAACTATTGAAATGGATTGAATTTAGTATAGTATTCTGATTATTTTATTTTATCCTCAGTGTTGCAATCAATTGGCCTTGGAGCTCTTTCTTCTAAACAGGCTAAGGGAAGTAGTAACATTTTTGCTAGGGAGAAGGTATGAATTATTCTACGTTGATTACTAGTATTACCTTGAATTAAGGTGGTACAAATATGACATTATGGAACTGATCACATTGTATTTTGGGGTTTGAGAGTTTCTTTAAAGCTTTCTCTTTTGTTTGCCTAGAGCCTTCAAGTATAGATGTTGATAGTATATTTTTTAGGTGTTTTTGGAATTCATAAATCACATTAAGGTGTTATGTTTCCAAGTAACCTTTTAGGTATCAATGGAACTCATGTCATACATACTTGACTTTAGTTAAGGACAAATGAAATCTTGATGTCAATGAGATCTTTGTATTTTGTTTATCTTCAGAATCAGAAATGATGATAGTGTTTTCATTGAGTTCAAGCTTATCTATGTAACTAGTGTATTGAAAATTGAGCTTGAAGTATAAATGGATTATATTATGTTAATGGGAGTTGCTTTTGGGCAGTGGGTTTTGTTGTTTTGAATTTGTGGATTAAATATTATTGGAACATCGTGTTTTCCTCTTTTTGGAGGGTTGAAGTTATTGATAAAGTGTTAATGTAGTTTTAATCGATGCCTAGGGTTTTGGGTATATTGGAGATGTCACTGCAATCAATAGGCACTATTGGCCCTAGGCACCAAGAAGGGGGGGAAGAGGTTGAATTGGTGCATAAAAAATTAAAACAAGAAAGTAAGAAGGATAATGAGTAGAAGAGAGATAAGATTTATAGTGGTTTGAGTATAATCGACCCTACGTCCACTTCCCAATTCTTAACAATTGGGTGTTCCACTATCTTCCAATGGTGTTTCTAAGCTCACACCAAACTTTTACACTTGTGTTTTCAAAGCTCACACAACAACCTTTACACTTGTGTTTTTGAGGCTCACACAACAACCTTTACACTTGTGTTTTTAAGGCTCACACAACAACCTCTTTTAGTGTTTTTACAAGCTCACACTACAACCTTTACAAATGGTGTTTATGCTCACACCAAACAATCACCTAAAGAAGAAAAAAAATTGAGTAACAAAATTGCAAGAGTTTGGATTACAAATTAATGCATTCCCTTGCATTTACATATGTGTCGTGAGGTATTTATAGCCTCTACCCACTAAAGAGACGTTGCAATAAAATTGGTAGCAAATGTCCAAAGTATGCTAGATAGATTTTGCATTAAATGCTTGTCAGGCTTCATTCGCGGTGGCTACTACTCTTTTGCGGTTGCGATTTTCCAATTTCCATATGGGAGCCAAAACTTACTGTGAAAATCCCCGTTTGTGTCTAATGGCTAGTCCACGTGTCATCTTCTTATTAGTTCACCAATAAAATATAGTTGTTGCCTTTCACCTGCTCACAAAAGTAGCGATCGCAATTTGCCTTGTACAAACCGCGAATTCGTCTGTCAAAATGTTCATCTTCTTATTCATGATTCGTAATCGCTACCCACAAGTTGTCATCGCGATTTTTGTCTTCCAATGGTCACTTGGGACACTCGTCATATTGTGGTTGTAGACTTGATTCCCTTTTGAGTTACTTCAAAATTCACGATCGCGACTAACGTGTGACACACACCGTGAATTCATTTGTGACTTTGGCTCTCCTTTCTTTGAATTGGTCGTGACAGAGAAGTGGGCCGTGAATTCATCTATTCAATTTGTCAACATGCCTTAGTCTAATTCGTGATCACGATTTATAAAGTTACGGTCGCGATTTAGGAGATACTTTGCTTTCTTTGGAGATTATGGGCTTCATCCAACTTTAAATTTAGAGACTATCTAAAAACTGCAAAACAACACTTAATTGAAACATTAGAATTGATCAATCTCCTTTGTCAAAATCAAAAAAGCTTTAAGAATTTGGATTAACCATCCTAGTCCAACAATCTCCCCCTTTTTAATTTTGACAACTTAGATTGATCCAAAGGGAAAAATAATGTAGAAATATTAAGTTAGAGTGAAGTTAAGGTAAAATTTCAATGAAAAATACTTAAGGTAAAAAATTTCCTAAGTATGACATTCAATCATTGAAAATACTTAAGTATGAAGGTATGATGCTCCCCCTTAACTTATGCAAAAAATTTTCAAGTTCTTATTTTCTTCCCCTTAAACTTAGAGTCTAACTATCTCTCCTTCTTTGGCAAGATCAAAAAGAGGGTGTAAAAGGGAAATTAAAATGAGTATAAGTGTATATAAGGAGCAAAATAAGAATGCAAATCATAAAGATAAATTTCATCAATCACATAAGACAATGAATTGCAAATATATATATATATATATATATAATTGAAGGATCACAATAGTTTGAAACATAAACACAAAAACAAGAAAAATACAGAAGGATCCCTAGTCTAGAGGATTGGTGAATCATCATCATCTCCAGAAGATGCTTCCTTTTGCTCATGTGTTGCTCCTTCTGCTTCATCCTCATCCTCAACTTCTTCTTCATTACCATCTTCATCTTGTGTATCTTTAAATTCGGTGTAATCCGAAAGATGACAAAGAGGAACCCCTAACTTCTCTTGAAGATCCACCATGTCACTATGAAGAGGTGAAAGAAATAAGAATCTTTGTTTCATCATTCTCATCACCTTGTCGAGTTTTTGATCAATGGTGGCAAGAGACAACTTGGACTTGGGTTTTGGTTGAGGAGGAGGGATTGGAATTGTGCCTTCTTCAATGTGGAGCTTCTTCTTTTTTGAAGCTTGTGAAGTTTCCATCTTCTTTGCTCCAACTGCACCTAGGGTGTACGCATAGGTGTCCGAATGAATAACCTTGGCGTTAATAAGGTAGGTGAGATCTAGGAAGTTTTGTGAAGGTAGAAGTTTCTTAGTAAGGAATTTTTCTTTTTCCTCATCAAGGGCTCCAATGAAATGGTATATGGTAGTTATGTGTGAAGGTAGCAAAAATTGGCTTTTGGGTTTAGTACTCATATGAATCAATTAATCCACAAGGTACCAGCCAGTTTGGATTGGTTTATTTTTGACAAGTCAGAAAAGAAATGCCAAGTTTTTTTAAGACATTTTTCATTACCATTACCTCTTACATTTATGGAAAAGGTGATGATACAGTGGAGTATCCAAAGGGGTAGGGATTTGATGTATTTAGACAAAGAAGATTGAGGGTCGTGTTTGGTTTCTATGGAGATTTTTTACCAGAACTCAGAATAGATAGCATCAAGTGCGAAGATTATGAAGGGGATGTTTTCTCTTACTTACAAATTAAAAAGAGAAGATAGTTGAAAGTAATGTAAAAAGGGTCGCCAAATGCCCAAAACACTAACCCATATTGCCCTGCTCTTGAATCGGCTTTTCGACTCAATTGGACCGTGCACATGAATTCCCGCACAATTTCTTTATAACCTGGTTCATCTTGAAAGATGAACTCGTTCCAGCCCAAATTGGAGAGGAAAGCTCAAATTTCTGCGTTAATACCCAAGGTTTCCAACATAAAGCTTGAGGGTATCTTGTTTGGAAGAATGATCTTGGAGGAGTTGGCTTTGTACCTTTCTTTTTCTTCCTTAGTAACTCCCTTCATGAGATGGAGGGCAAGGGGTGTAGAGGACTGAGCCACTGCCTTGCCTTTATCCGCTCTAGAGAACATCTTTAGAGCCATAGTAGGAGAGAAAGAGAGTTTGGGAGAATTTTAGAGAGATTTGAGAAAGAGAAGATGTTTAGGATAAAAGTGAGGATGTCACTATTGAAGGGGTTATTTATAGCCTTTGAAGGGTGTAAAAATGACTAGAAATGAATTAATGAATAGTTGGAAACAATTGGTAGTCAAATCACTTAAATGTCTAGGCAGTTACTCTAATTTGTGTCCGTGAATCCATGAGTCACGACATCGAATTCTGGAAAATATGAGTAACGAACAAATTTTCCTCAGGAATATGTGCCTTAACGGTCAAAATTTGAAATTTGAAATTTGACCAAAATTCACAATGGAGCTGAAATTTCACTATCGCGAATTGATGTTTGACAGCCGGGTGAAATTGACTTGTAATTTGCGACCATAAAGAAAGGATAGCGACCTCGAATTATGAGTTAGCAAGGAAAAATAGTTGAATTTTGAAAAAAATTGTGATCCACTTTACTATATCAACCACAAATATCACAAATCAATAGATACCAATACATATGGCAATAACACTCATAAGATAAAAAATTTTCACTTTAGGGAGCTTCTATCAAGCATTCTTGATTCTCTCTTAATGAAGTTCATCCTTTCTACATTTGGAGGTTTAGTGAAAATATCTGCAAGTTGATGATTTGTGTCAATAAATTCTAACACAACATCACCCTTTTGTACATGATCTCTAAGCAAATGATGTCTAATATCTATGTGTTGGCTCCTAGAGTGTTGGATTGGATTCTTAGAGAGATTAATAGCACTTATGTTATCACATTTAATAGGAATGTGATCAATCACTTTGCCAAAATCCTTTAATTGTTGTTTCATCCAAAGGACTTGGGTGTAACAATAACCTGTAGCCACATACGCAGCTTCCGCGATGGATAAGGCAACCGAAACTTGCTTTTTACTAAACCAAGAAACTAGGCATTCACCTATAAATTGGCAAGTCCCAGAAGTGCTTTTTCTATCTAATAAGTTACCTGCATAATCCGCATATGAATATCCTATGAAACTAAAGGAAGAATCCCTAGGATACTATAACCCTAAGTGAATTGTGCCATGCAAATATTTAAAAATCCTCTTAACAACATTCAAATGAGACGCTTTAGGAGAGTATTGGAACCTAGCACATATATAAACACTAAACATGATACCTAGCCTAGAAGTAGTAAGAGAAAGTAGAGATTCAATTATACCTTGATATCTCTTTTCATTTACCATTTTGCCTGATTCCTCCTTATCTAGCTTGATGGTACCACTCCTTGGGGTTTTAGCTACCTTGCAACCATCCATGCCAAATTTCTTGAGTATCTTCTTTATATATTTGGCTTGGTTGATGAAGATCCCTTCCTTGGATTGCTTGATTTGTAGACCGAGAAAGAACTTGAGCTCTCCCATCATTATCATTTCAAATTTCCTAGTCATACACTTAGCAAAGTCCTCATAAAGAGATTCATTAGTAGCACTAAAAATGATATCATCAACATAGATTTGAACAATTAATATGTCAAGTTTATGCTTTTTCACAAAAAGTGTGGTATCCATCATTTTTTTTTCAAAATTATTTTTCAAGAGAAATGAACTAAGCCTTTCATACCAAGCTCTTGGAGCTTGTTTCAAACCATATAAGGTTTTGTTCAACTTAGAAACATGGTTTGGAAAACAATGTGACTCCAAACCGAGAGGTTGTTCAAAATAGACTTCCTCCTCACTTATACCATTAAAAAAATGTACTTTTCACATCCATTTGAAAAAGTTTAAAATTCATATGACATGCAAAGGCTAAAAAATCCTAATGGCCTCCAATCTTGCTACGAGGGCAAAAGTTTCATCATAATCTATGCCTTCCTCTTAGTTGTATCCCTTAGCTGCAATCTAGCTTTGTTTATAGTAATGAAACCTTGCTCATCTAACTTGTTCCTAAATACCCACTTAAACCCTATAGTTGGGTGTTCTTTAGGCCTACAGACAAGTTCTCATACCTTGTTTCTCTTAAATTGGTTGAGTTCCTCTTACATAGCAAGTACCAAACTCTCATCATTAAAAGCCTCATCAATTGATTTTGGCTCAAGTTGAGAAACAAAAGCAAGATTGTTATCTAAAAGATTAAGTTGAGATATAGTATTTACACCCTTAGATGTATCACTAATGATCAAGTCCTTGGGTGATACTTGGAAAATCTCCAATCCTTAGGTAGATCTTGGCTTGGCTCTACTTATTATTGATGGTGTTGATCTTCATCTACTCTTGATGCATCACCTTCTTCTTTATTTTCTTTTATTGTAGAATTTTCCAATTCTAACTTCTCAAAGTCACCTACAAGATCATCAATAAAAATACCTTTCCTAAGATCAAGTTTACTAGATTCATTAAATACAACAGTCATAGATTCTTCAACTACCATTAGACTTTTGTTAAAGACTCCATAAGCTTTGCTTGAGGTGGAATATCCCAAGAAGATACCTTCATTGGTTTTTGAATCAAATTTCCTAAGATTATCCTTAGTATTTAAGATATAACACTTACATCCAAATACTCTAAGGTATGATATCTTGGGTTTTCTACCATTCCATAGCTCATAAGATGTTTTATTGAGAATGGATCTTTTAAAAACTCTATTTGTAATATAACATGCAATGTTAATGGCTTCAACCCAAAAGTAATTTGGTAGAGAATACTCATTGAGCATTATGCTAGCCATTTCCACTAATGTTCTATTTTTCCTCTCTACAACACCATTTTG